>PVKC010030671.1:0-14738 GCA_004027635.1 Crocidura indochinensis
GTACTACAATCTGGAGATTTGGGGGACAAAGTAATTGTACATGGGCTCTGTTTTGTTTTTCTTGTTCATTGCTGAAAGTTCAAGACTGAGATATCATCGATGGGACTACTGAGAATTCTGTTTATGCGTGATTGTCCTTCCACTGTAACTTTACCCTTTCCTCTTTCTTTGCATCTCTGTTCTCATAATAAAAAAAATGCTGTGTCTTCTATTCAACTGAAGTCTTACTACTGTATGAGATCTGACATATAGGTGTTCAAAACAGTAGATGTTCAATAGCTGTTAATTTAAATATATAACATACATATATTGCATAAGTCATAGTATGTCATAAGTCATGTTTATTTTTATATAGTATTAAATACAAATATATTTACATTATATTGCATAATTTTATGTATTATATAAAAACTGTTCTAAAAGACTCTTCTCTAAATGTCTATATTTTCTAAAATTTATTAATCTAAAATTTATTTACATTTTTATCTTTTTGCTGGCATGTCAGTTTTAATTCAAGACAGTCTAATCTAAAATTTAACCTGACATTTATAACAATGCTTAAGTTCACCTTTCTATTCCTCCCAAAAGGTTGAACTTGATTAGCATAAGGAATAAGAAAGAAAAAGGGGAAAGAAGAATTGCCTAAACCTGCCTTATTGGTATCACAATTCTATTATAAGGATACCTATAAGAGTGATCATTTGTCTGCATAGGAGAGTAAATCCTATCTTCTGACTTTATGAGTAAACCATATGGAGGTGCTGCATATTCTAATTGAAAAGTCATCATTTCAAGGTAGAATGAAGTTTTCTCTAATTAAGAGTCTCTGCACTGATTCCCAAATGAGAGCCCCACACCTCTTTATACATTCTTGCCTGACTTCTTTTTGTCCCATTTCTGTATCTTTCTGTGCTTCCAGGGCACTCAGAAGCTTGCAGTCAATTATGTTCCTCTTCCTGTTTTCCCTGAGCTTAATTGGTGCCTGTGGACACCAATTTCAGGGGTTTAACTAAGCTAGACTAGAAGTTTAAATTTTGGCTAAATTGAATAAGATCACTTACTTCAAAACTGTAGAATCAACTGAAATGAATACAACGTGAGCAATGCCAATTCACTTAATGACCATTTGTTACACAACTTAAGATTGTTCAAGATTTGGCTTTTAAACCTATGCTACATAACACATTTTAATGTGGAAATTTTTTTTAAATTTTTACTTCCTTGTGGAAGTCAAGATAATGCCTAGAACAAAGACAAAAACAGTAGTTTTTGGAAATTTTTGGTCAAATTATTTTTTATATAGAGAAATGTTAGCTTGAGGGACATACTCAAAGGAGAGCAGTTCAGGGGCTCATCTAGCTCTGTGCTTGGTTGTCCCAAAGCACATGCTTCAGTCTTTTGGCTACCTCCCTGGTCCTAGAAAAAAACGTTTCTTTTATAACTTGCAAATGTTGATACTTCAGAAGTGATTCAGTGAGGTACATGATAAGTCTGGTTCTGTTGTTTTTTGTCCATACATGAATAGTTAGGTGCAGCACAGGGTAAGAGTTTGTTAAAAATGCTTCCAGAAGTCTTAATATGTACAAGGAAGAAAAGATAAAGAGGTCAATGCAGTGTGTTATTTGGGAGTACTGAACTAGATTTGGGATATCCTTGGCTTATTTAGGTCTCTCCCCACAAGACATTTATTATGTAACCCTTTTAAATATCTGGATCTCTAACAAAGACCACCTCCACTTTGACAATTAGTGGTTCAATTTTCCTACTTCTTTATATTCTCCTAGGAATATGAATGCATATTAAAGTATTAGAGAATGCAACCATCAGCTTTGAGTTTTGTGACAACTTCACTCAGGTGTGGTCAAATATGTATTAACTGCAACAAAATGATCATAATGAGTTTCACTTGTGAAAACTCGGGGTAGCTCTAGCTCACTGAGGCCAGCACTAACCTCTTGCCCACCCTTGTGAATTTTGGGACAATCCCATTTAACTGACTTTTAGAAACTCAAATGTCTGGCTCCTCGTCTACTGCTTACTATCCTAATTGTCAGTGAACAACAAGAGAGATACAGCCATTCTGAAGAGAGACTTAGTAGGAAGGCTTGACCTTCTTTTGTCTTATATGCATCTTTTTTTTTTTTTTTAACTCAGTATATCCTCAGACATCATAAACTGGTTAAGAATGGTGACAGGATATTTTCATATTACAAATGTGGTGATGATAAACAAGACTGGAGAAAATGACTTTTCTCTTGTCACATGCTAATTAAAAGCAGGTAGGTCTTTATTTGGTTTCTTTTTTCCTGTCCCTGTTCAAAGCTTACAGTATCATTCTGAGACACAGCCTTATGCGATAGATGAAATTCTGGCATGAAGTCACACTGCATTCTTCTTTACCTGATAATTATTACCCTTTGCAAAATAACAACAAAAAATACTAAATACCCTGATAGATTAAAAAATATAAAAATCATCTTGAAAAGTGGGAAGACTCAGCAGTATGCAAACTAGTTTATGAAAATAAGAAAATTTAATTCATTGTAACATTGGCACTTTCAACAAAGATCTGATTATTTCCAGGCCCGTTGGCTATTTACATTGGCAAAAATTGATTTCTTTTTCAGGTCATTCACAGAAATCTTTCAAGTGCTGAGATTTTCATAGAAGACAAAAAGGTCATACTATTATTCAAAACCAAGTTTGATGTAATATAGCACTAACCTGTGCTTAGGAAAATTTGTCTTAACTTTGATAGCACATTTATCTCCTGGGAAAAATATAGTAACCTAGAAAATCTCTTTAAAATATATTTACCTAGGTTTTAATGCCCCTTCCTGTGTCCTAGTACAAATGTAATGTTCTAGTTAGAAAAACCTCAGAATATTTTGAAAATTAGAAAAGGTTAGTACACACATGTGTTGTTCTTAATGTACAAAGCATGAAAAATATCAAAACATTATTTACAAAATAACACTAACATCACAATTTACAGAATAACCTGGTTTATATATAAAACTTTTTAAAATCTTTTTCTCTCACATATATTTGGTGCATGCACATGCAATAAGATGCTATGTATTTGCTTGGCAAATGATAGAAATCATTGTGTAGATGTGTATTCATAAACAGTATGAATGCTTCCCTTATCACTTTCCATGCCAATGGTAAATATGATCATGGTCGCTCTTGCTTAACTGAGGTTCTATTTTAGAATCAACTTCAAGGTGGCATTTTAGACAGAGCTTAATCAGTTTTTTCAAAAAGGCATTAGTGTGGGGCCCGGGAGATAGCATGGAGGTAAGGCGTTTGCCTTTCATGCAAAAGGTCATCGGTTCAAATCCCGGTGCCCCATATGGTCCCCTGTGCCTGCCAGGAACAATTTCTGAGCATGGAGCCAGGAGTAACCCCTGAGCACTGCCGGGTGTGACCCAAAAACCAAAAACCAAAAAAAAAAAAAAAAAAAAAGGCATTAGTGATGGGAATATTGCACTGGTGAAGGGGGAAGTGTTCTTTTTTATAACTAAAGTGCAAATACATTTTTGTATGCATGGTGCTTAAATATAAATATAAAAATTATCTCTTGCAATAAAATATCTAATTATTTTTTGAAATTTTGTACCTCTTCTCTTTCCCTCTATTGTAGAAGGACTCTGAAATCCATGCAAAATATATACTGATCTGAGGTTTAAAGTTTGGTGGATGTGACAACTTCTCTCTGGAAGATGCTATTTAGTTATCTTCCATGTTTTGACAGAGCAAAGACAGAGTTTATATTTACTATTTTTTTTTTTGGTTGGGGCACATTTGGTAGTGCTCAAGACTTACTTACGGTGGGGTCTCAGGGGTTTTGTGTAGTATCATGTATAGAATTTGGATCAACTGCATACACAGCAAGCATCATCTCTACTGTACTATTTCTCTGGTACTTTTGAACTGAAAGGGACCCAGGACCCCTGACTTGATAAAACTTGTCAATAAGAATTAGCAAATAGTTCATCTTCACTTAGAGTCACCTATCTTCTTATTGCAATATCCAAAAACACTCCTGATGACCTTTCTTTATAAGGTTCTCTACAGGTGATGATGCCCACTGTGTTTTCTTCAGCTGCTCATCATCACTGTTCATACTTATGAGTGTGCATAATTTAAAAAAAACATTAAATGTGCATAAACAGCTGTATCTTACTAGCTCTACTAGGTATAATGCCAGATTGCCATAACATCACTTTGATGTTTGCCCTACAGCCTATGCTTTACATGCTTTACAACTTACACTGTGTTCTTATCAATAAAGGTCCACTTTCTCTACAATTGTATCTATATTTTTTGGATGACATTCTGATAAATTCTGTCTTGCATCTTTATTCTTTTATAAATTTTTAAATTTATTTTTGTCTAAATTTAAAAACTGAGTTTTAATAATCATATAATATTCCAAAATACAAAAAGCTATTTAATCTTCTATGTTAAACAGCTTTTAAAATTTTTGCTATTATAAGTAAAACTATGATAAGTATTTTTGAACTTCAACTTTTGACTGATACTTTTCTTATTTACTGAAGAAAATATCCAGGTTACTTATAAGTGACTCACTGGGTCAAAGTTCGGGAACATTTTCATGAACTTACATTTATGTAACCAAGGTGTTTGCAGAAAAGTTGGGACCACTGTCATGAAATAATATAGAAATCTTCTTAATAATCCTTCACCAATGTTAAAAATGACATTTTTCAAAATGGTTGCTAATTTGATAATGAAAATGATATACATTTTAATATTTTATTTTTATACTAATTGGCACTTTTTGGGTAAATTTTAGACCATATTTTTGTGATGCTAGCATTAAATGTATTTATGTGTGTAAAGTATTTATATATAATAGGAATAAACACCTTATGAATGATTGCTTTTCTCAGCTTTAATTTAACTTGTGACATTTTCTAATATCTGGAAAGTGTAATTTTTTTGTTTGTTTATGGGCCACACCTGGTGATGCTCAGGGGTTACTCCTGCCTATATGCTCAGAAATCACTCTGGCTTGGGGGGGCCATATGAGACTCTGGGGGATGGAACCATGGTCCGTCCGTAGGTTAGTGCCTGCAAGGTGAACAGCCTTCTGCATGCACCACCAAAGTGTCAATTTTTATGTCAACCAAGTTTTTTTGCTTTGTCTTGGTTTTGTTTTTGTTTGGGGGGGCTCCACCAAAAACTGCTGGTGGAATTCTGCAATGTTGGGGGTCAAATCCAGATAAGACCTATGTAAGGAAAACACTCTATTTTACTACCTATCTGGACACTCAGATCATTAGGTAATGTATCAATTATAATTTTAATAAACTAAAGTTTTTTTCTCAATAAAAAACTTGTAAATGCTGGTTTTAGTAGAAGGGTACACATAAAATTATTTTGGAACCATAAAGAATGAGAGTTGTTAATACTAGAGTTTAAGAAGTAAAAATGTATAAATTCTCTGATTCAAGCTAAAAGGATATTATGTTACTTTACAAAAGCAAAAGCTCTGCGATAATTCAATTTAATATATTTATTTAGTCTTTTTGTTCATTATTTAACCCGAACTATGTGCTAGATATTATTGTCCTGGTTCTGTTATTACGAAGATTAATCCTAGATTAATCCTGGTTCTAGGGCAAACATCAAAGTGATGAAATGGTAATATGGCTTTATACCTAGTAGAGCTAGTAAGATACAGCTGCTTATGCACATTTAATGTTTTTTTTTTTTTTTTGGTTTTTTGGGTCACACCCGGCAGTGCTCAGGGGTTACTCCTGGCTCCATGCTCAGAAATTGCTCCTGGCATGCACGGGGGACCATATGGGGCACCGGGATTCAAACCGATGACCTTTTGCATGAAAGGTAAATGTCTTACTTCCATGCTATCTCCCGGGCCCCTAATTCCTGATTCTTATAGCATCAAAGATGTACCTAAGTATATTTATATACATGAATATATATCAGTTTATAAGATGGATATAAACAGGTATATAAACATGATATATAAACTGATATATAAACATGATAAAAACTGATATAGAGTGCTTAATTTCAGTACTGTTTAAGAGTATTATCCCTCATATTTTCCAGAAAAATTTTCCCATGTTCTCTTTGTTATGAAAATTAAGATCTAAGGAAGGTAAGCATCTTGCTTCAGATCACACACAAGAAGATGGAAGAATTGGAATTTAAACTCAGGTACACAAACTTTATAGGCCAAAGACTTCCTACACCAGCTGTTGTGTTAGCATATAAGTAGGCAAGTTTCTATTCAAAGCTGGGTCAGACAGCTCTTCAATGAGGGAGGCTGTTAAATCACATCTCAGAACAGATGTGTTGAGAAAGTAGTTATGTTTGTAATCACTTGAAAAATGTGTTGCACCACATAATGATTAAAGTTCATCATTAAGGTATGACTTTTGGTTAATGTTGTACTTTTATCAGCAAATGGAATGAACCAAATGCTTCTTTTAATGCCATTTTACTCATGTCCATTCTTATATTCTGTGTTGAATGGAAAAAGATGAAGTAATTTTGCTCAGAGTTCTGTAGATCTGGAATCCAGATGGGTCAGAAAAGGCTTATCTCTTTTCCACAATATTGGGGTCTCATTTGTAGTTTGTGGCTCAATTATTTTTAAGTAGTAATTTTCAGTCTTTAGATTATCCTGAAAGCCAGGAATTTGAATTATTTGTTCCTTTCCCAGACCTACTGAACCAGAAGGCACAGTACTCCATTTGGGGGTTGAATTTGGGGTCCTATCTGTTGTTACTTGAGAGCTACTCATGGCTCTGTGCTTAGGGGTTGCTTTCTGCACTCAGGAGAACATGCAGTGTCAGATCACACTTGGAATAGCTCCTGAGCACCACTGTGAGCAAAAATCAATAAATAACAACAGCAAGAAAGTTTGATGACTGGAAAGATATTAGAGGTACTTATATGTGGCCAATCTTTATTTAACCTCCAACATGGCATATGGTCCATCAAGCATAACTCAGCACAAAGCTAGGAGTAAGCCTTGAGTGTTTCTGTGTGTGGCCATGAAAACAAAATTAAAAGATATTGAGAAGCATTTGTCTAAGTTATTTAATTATGATTATCCGAAGAGAAAATATTTTTGAGTGCATCATTCTGATATATCTATCTTAAAAATATCAATATCATAAGGGCACATACAGGATGATACCACTTACATATGGCACATATAGTAATAGTTTACTCCGTATTAGAAGGGGATAGCTATATCATCCTTGACCCTAGATTACAAGAATAAAGACAGGGATAGAAAGAAATATAGTAAGAGTGTGAGAAGAGGTAACAGCAAGGGGGAACAGTTGCACTAGCATTATGGAGGTAAAGGAGGGAGATGTGGAATGCATGCTGTGAACAGGGGTGGAGGGAGGACAACACTGGTGGTAGAAATGCCCCTCACTCACTTCACTATGTGCCTCACATATTACTATGAAATAATTGTAATGCACTTCGACCACAATAAAAAAAATGTGGTAACAGGGCTGGACTTAGGGGTCACAGTCCCATGAGTTAATAGTTAAAGAGAGTAACTTTTCTTTTTTTGATTTTTGGGTCACACCTGGCAGCACTCGGGGGTTACCCCTGGCTCTGCGCTCAGAAATCGCTCCTGGCAGGCTTGGGGGACCATATGGGATGTTGGGATTCGAGCCACCGGCCTTCTGCATGAAAGGCAAACACTTTACCTCCATGCTATCTCTCCGGCCCCTCCTTCCTTTTTTAATAACTGCAACAAAGCACAAGTTTCTCTCTTTAACTATTTTTAATTGAGGTACTGAGATTTACAATATTGTTAATTATATTTTTATGCATGCATTATTACAATACCATATCCGTCACCAGAGAAACTGCTTCTCACCAGCTGAGTTCCAGGCCTCTCCTATCCTCCCCTCTCATTATAAGATTAGACAAAATAACAAGTTCTGATGACTTTGACTAATAGTTCTCCTACATTTTATACCACAGGAGAAAAGGTCTTTTTTGGGGGGGAGGGGTCACACCTGGCAGCGCTCAGGGGTTACCCCTAGCTCTACGCTCAGAAATCGCTCCTGGCAGACTCGGGTGACCATATGGGATGCCAGGATTCGAACCACTGTCCTTCTGCATGTAAAGCAAATGTCTTGCCTTCATGCTATCTCTCCAGCCCCCGATCAATTTATACAAGGTAGTAAAACTTATACACATACAGATGATTAGAGCTAAACTCCAGAAATACCACAAAATTGTAAAGTAATGATAAGCTGATAAAATAATCTTTTCCCAAAATGTTATCTTTTGCAGTTATATAAATTAAAAAAATAATTTTATGCTAAACATTTTAAAGTTTACATGAATAAATAAATCCCGATTTTATTAAAAATGTAAAAATCAAGAAAAACAATTGAGCTTTGTGCTTGGGTGACTCTTGACTCTGCACTCAGGAATCACCCTGGCAGTGCTTGGGGAATTATATGGGATACTAGGGATTGAATCCAGGGCTGGCCAAATGCAAGGCAAGTGTTCTAACTTCTGTACTTTTGCTGTGATTCCATAACTAAGAAAGTTTTAAGGAGAAGATCTGAATACGACTATAAAAGAATAAATGTGTCTGGGATTGGAGAGATAGCATGGAGGTAAGGCATCTTCCGTTCATGTAGAAGGACGGTAGTTCGAATCCCAGCATCCCATATAGTCCCCCCTGCTTGCCCGGGGAGATTTCTGAGCTTTCTGATTTCTGAGTTACTTCTGAGAGCCAGGAGTAACCCCTGAGTGCTGCCAGGTGTAACCCAAAAAAAAAAAAAAAAAAAAAAAAAGAAAAGAAAAGAGCATACATGTGTCTATGTTAGATAATGTTATTGATAATGTTTAAGGATCTGCATATAGGAGTAAAGATTCTAATAAAAATCTATATGGATATAAAAATACACAACAAAATCCCCCAAACAGATTAAGAACATTTAATATAAACAAAATATTAATTTTTATTGAAACACTCAATATGAAATACAACTTTCTTAATCTCATAGAAGGCATTATGAGTAAGTGCTATACTCAATACTAAGTGCTGAGAAGTTAAAGGAGCTTCTTTAATGCTCTTTGCAAAATGGATTTTAAGGCTATGAATTCTCAATGCCTTTGTCCCTGCAGCTCTGTATTTTTCCTTCAAATATTCTAAATAAATA
Source organism: Crocidura indochinensis (assembly GCA_004027635.1). NCBI lineage: Eukaryota > Metazoa > Chordata > Mammalia > Eulipotyphla > Soricidae > Crocidura > Crocidura indochinensis. Next base: position 9,207 of record PVKC010030671.1, read on the forward strand.
GAGGTGTTAACTTTCTTTGGTTTTTGGGTCACACCCGGCAGTGCTCAGGGGTTACTCCTGGCTCCATGCTCAGAAATTGCTCCTGGCAGGCACGGGGGACCATATGGGGCACCAGGATTCGAACCGATGACCTTTTGCATGAAAGGCAAACGCCTTACCTCCATGCTATCTCCCGGGCCCTGGTGTTAACTTTCTAAATACAAGTCTCTTGTGAATTTTGGAAAGCATGGCAAAGAGAAACTGTTCTCCTGGTTGTTTATTAATGCTGTGTTGAAATAATTTGCATTTATAGAGTCAGTCAAACTAGTCAGAGTTGGTGTAGTCTGAAAGAACAGAGACTGGTAAACTATTTCAAGACCAGTTTAGTAAGTACAAAGCGCATTTTATAAATCCAGAAAGATAATACAGTGCATATGTTTCTTGCTTTGTATGTGGCTGACCTGGGTTTGATCTTTGTCAAGATCACCACCAAGAACAATACATAAGTGTGGAGCCAGGCTGAACACTGAAGAAAGTGGTTTCAAACCCAAATTAAATTAAATTAAATATAAAAAGGTAATTTGTGGACACATTTAGATATAATATTGTAACAATTTAATTTTACTTTTTCCTGTACTTGTATATAAATTTCAGGTATTTTATTTTGCCCTAGTTCTCAATATGATTTTATAACACACTCTAAATGAGGAGGTTTAACAATTGAGTCCATGTGTAGGATTTAACCTGGGGCTTTGTTTTAACAATGAATGAAAACTCTAGTGTTATTGTTCTTATTATTAAACAAACTGTTCTGTTCCCTTATTTTGTTTTGTAGTAAAAGGGCTTTCTATTTCAAATAAAGCATTGGTAGAAAATTCATTAGGATTCCTTTCTTTGCTTTGAAAACAATGCATCTCTGTTTCTCAAGTTAACTGAATAAATCTCTTTAATTCTTAACACATGATTTTATTAGAATTGTTTTTAGGACAACATAGATATTTGCTTCAATAGAACTAAAAGTTTTATTTTTAAAATAATATATAGACATGTTATAACTATGTAATATAAGTATACTAAACTTGTTTTAATATATACAGCATAAATTGTACAAAGGAACCCAGAAGGGTATTGGAGAAGGCATTGCAAAGTTAAATATTTTAAGCATTTTCTTAAATTAAGAGAAAATCATATAAGGTTTGGATTTGAATTCAAACTATTCAGCTATCGTACCACATGAAGAGTGAACTGCAAATTTACTTTAAGTAGTCTATGAATTATTCCTAAAGAGATTTTAACAAATGCACCTAGATTATTGTTTAGTGCAAATTAAAGTTAAGTGCACACACAGAAGAGAGAGCACTAAATACCTTATTCATCTATAATGCTACATTATTGTGTGCATTAGCTTATTAAGATGTGATAACACATTAAAGAAGGCTAGGAGGTTTGATCACGATAACTAAAATATGTACTATAATCTTTCTTAATTATTTGTTTAATAAGGTTGAATCAGATTTTTCTGGTCTTCAAGAGTTTCCATGGACTTTTCACATTTATTTCTTTAATTCTTGTCCTTTAGCTTCAGATATGTGATGCTATTTCCTTACTTCAACCACCTTAATTATTACTTATTTGCTAGTATACTTATTTGCTCATATTTATATATTTACATATTTACATTTATAAATATAATTAAGATATGTTTTCTTTTTTCAGAGGAACATATATAAATCAAATGAATTTAAATCAATTAGCCAAATTAATAATGTGTATAACTATGATGGTGATAGAGACCATAAACAAGAATGGATTTGGATATGACCATTGTGTTGCACTGGGCCAAGAAATGATGGATTAAAGAAAGACGTTAAAAATAAATAGCTGAGTTGCATAAGAAATGGAAGCAAATTTCCTTTCTCTTTGTTTTGGGTTGAATAGAAAATATCCCCATCAGTGTTCAGCAGACCAGAATTCTCCTCAGCAATTTTCATGTTGGTTGGGCCTGACAGTTTAGTTGAACCATTTCTTGGAGCCACCAGAGTCACACATAAAAGCACTTGGGAAGGGGGGGCATTGGTGATGGGAATGTTGCACTGATGAAGGGGAGTGCTCTATTTATGACTGAAACCTAACTACAATCATGCTTGTAATCATGGTGCTTAAAGAAAGATTTTATATAAATAAATAGATATACTATGGTATATCTACACAATGGAATGCCGTGCAGCTATTGGGAAAAATGATATCATGAAATTTGCTTATATATGGATGGAGAGTATTATGCAAGAAAAATGAGTTAGAGAGAGGGATACGCATAGATAATCTCATTAATTTGTGGACATAAGAAAAATATATTATGTTTATAATATCTAGAGACAATAGAAATGAGGGCCAGTAGGATCAGTCCATGGTAGGAAACTTGCCACAAATAGTGGAGCAGTACAACTAGGGGAGAAGGAACCACTATGACAATGATAATTTGAACTGATCATTCTGGACAAGAGCTGAAAGTTACGTGATATGCACAGTATCCCTTCATTAGTAACAGTGCAAACTACAAAGTCTAAAAGGGAAAAGGTGGGAGAAGGAAGAGAGAGAACAAGGGAAGGAGGAAGGGAAGGAGGAGTAAAATGAGTGTCTGGAGGTAGGCGAGGTGGAGGTAAGAAGAATACTGGGGACTTAGGTGGTGGGAAATGTTCATGGGTAGGAGTGGTGTACATTCTGAAACTGAAACTCAATCATGAACAACTTTATAACCATGGTGTTTAAATAAAAAGGGAAGAAGAGGGAAACAACATTAAATAAAAGAAGAATTTGCCCTTGGGGTAAAAAAGAGATCATACAATGCTAGTGATCAAACTTTAGGCCTAATACATGTAAGGTATGCACTTTAGACATATGATCCATCTTCTCAGTACCCTTTAGATTATTTTTGAGGTACAAGAGAAGTATTACATTCACATTCTCTGGGAAAAAGAAATCTTAGATTTTATTTTGGCACCTCATGTAGTATCCCTTTAAGTTCAGTGATCTATTTGCTTTATGCTTAAAATACATTGTAATAATATATATGTTATTCAAAAATATTCAAGAGGAGAAGCAGAAAGCAAAATGATCTGAGTCTTCCTATCAAAGACTTTCCTTCATTATTTAATCAATCTTCCAAATTAAATTATTCTTTAATCCACATTTCTCTACCAGAGATATTACTAGAGGATTCTCAAAAGCTTTCTGTGATAAATATATGTTTGGTAGTAGTGAGAGCATCATTGGCTAAAACAGTAGAAAAATCATAACTCATTTGTATTAATAATAAAAATTCATATTGTTTTGGCTAGAATTTAGTACAGCGAGTAGAGTATGTGCCTCCCACACAGTTGACCTGGATTTGATCCCTGTATATTTCCATGAGCAGCACCAAGAAAGATCCCTGAAAGCACCGGAGTAAGCTATAAACACTAATTGTGTACCTCCCACCCAAATACATATTACCTCAGTAAATGGAAATCTAGAAACAGGGTATGTTTATTAAGCAACTCAATGATGTTGAAATCTGGGTTTCTCTCATTTTTAATTTCTTTTTATTTTAATAATTTTTATTATTGAATGTATTACATTGAATCAGAGGGTTTCCCACCACCAGTGTTGTCTTCCCTCTACCCCTGTTCCCAGCATGCCTTCCAGATCCCCCACCTTTGCCTCCCCTGGCTACTAGTATAAGTGGTCCCATCTGTGTATAGCTAGTTGTAGAATGAGTATCAATTCTGTTGTCATTGACTTTGGATTTGGTGTTTCAGTTTGATCATTTTTTAAAATTTATACTCAATGTTCATAGGACTGTTTGATCTTGGTACCATCCATTCCTTTTCTCTCAATTTATGAGGCAGAACAAGATGATTCAAGTTATGTGGTTCTGTTTGAAGAGCAAAAACAAATAAACAAACAAAAAACCAGGAGTTTATCTAGAGGTTATAGATATCAATTTAAAAGAAAGAGAAAAAAAGAAAATCATAGCAAAAAAAAACCAAAAAATACCAAAACAAAAACAAAAAACAAAGCAACAACAAAAATCAAACAAAAACTGAAACCAGCAACTAAAAAAAGGACAACAGCAATAAAGACAACAACCAAACAATAACCCAAGGTAAAAAAATATTGTGCCTTTTTTTTTTTTTGCAAAGGCATAGTAAAGATTGAGATTAGAAAGGGAATTTCTTTGGCCTAAGAGAAACAGTGATCCTCGCCCTTGAAGCGTCTGTCATGGGAATAACTGCAGGCTCTATACATGCTCTTTTTCACATCCCCTCTTTTGTTTATGGTGCCAGGAAACACTCTGTTGAGTTGTGGATGATAAAATCAGACCTCTGTAATTAGAGATCTTGGTATTTTCACAGGTCATAGGATGAAGCCTAGGATAGAATCTTTCTTTACGGGTCTAGAAGTTCTGTTCCATCCCTGTTGTTTTAATCAGTCTTCTGTAAATGGTGGTCTTGGTTTTTTGAACAAATTCTAGGACGAAGCCTGGGATAGAGTCTTTTATTAAGTTTTCAGAAGTTCTGCTCAGTCTCAGTTGTCACAGTCAGACCTCTGGAATTAGAACTCTTCGTTATTCTACAGATCATAGGCTAAAGCCTAGGCTAGGGTCTTTCTTATTGGTCCCAGGAAAAGTTCTGCCCAGTTATGGTTGTCAAAGTCAGTCTTCTGTAGTTAACGATCTTGGGTTTTGCACAGATCAAAGAATGACATGTCTTCTGATGTCATCTTACCGTTAGATGGTGAGATAAGACAACCTGCTCTTAGATCAAATTGTTGACATTTCCTTGTTCTCAGGATGTTATATCAAAAATGATGCATGTTGGTGCCAGAGCAGTATTAAGAATGTTTCAGGAGAAGTTTGGTTCCTGGTGCTGTTGCAGAGAACTGTTGGTTCTATGTCTGAGACCTAGGGTTCTGGATTGGACGGTCACTGTATGATCACATGGAATTCAAGTTAGGTCCACATGACACATGTTTAGGGTGGAGGCGACCCTGTATTATAAAACGTATGAGTTCTTTTTTTTTTTTAAATTTTGGGGCCACACCCAGTGACACTCAGGGGTTACTCCTGGTTCTGCGCTCAGAAATCACTCCTGGCTTGGGGACCATATGGGAATAGGGGGATTGAACTTCGGTCCATTCTAGGCTAGTACAGGTAAGACTGATACCTTACTGGTTGGGCCACTGCTCTGGCTCCTGGAATGTATGAGTTCTTATCCCTAGTAGATGAAAGTTTGTTTCTATACATAAAATTTCCCCCTTTTTTAGTATGCCTTTGCAAAAAGGAATGGTGTTATATTATATTGCTGGTGCATTTGGGGGTGAGGCTACATCATCTCTGTGCCCTACTTTTGACCTGAGCTTTTATCCCAGGCAATACTTTTTTCTTGTAGGTTTTTGTCTCCCTTGCTCTCTTTCCTAAGCTATATCTAAGCTAATTATCTTAATTCAACCAATTCTTAAGAGCTCAGACCCATCCTATTAGGGTCAGACCTCTAACAACAACTTAAGATAGAT
>PVKC010030672.1:0-14760 GCA_004027635.1 Crocidura indochinensis
CCTTTCCTTTCCTTTCCTTTCCTTTCCTTTCCTTTCCTTTCCTTTCCTTTCCTTTCCTTTCCTTTCCTTTCCTTTCCTTTCCTTTCCTTTCCTTTCCTTTCCTTTCCTTCCCCTTCCTTTAACTTTTTCTTAAAGTATTTCTTTAAATGTTAAATCTGGCCACTAGATGACAGCATAGGATAATCTTTATAAAATGCTTTGTAATGTTTCTTAAAAATGGAAAGCATTCTGAAAGATAAGCAGTAAATGTAAACATCTAAGAATTCATGTTAGAGGACTAGAAAACAATTGTGTTTTTAGGATACTGATTCATGCATGCTTATTATTTATAAAAGATTGGATCTTTCATCAGATTCATTGACATTCATGATATATGAGAATTCAAAATTCTTTCTTAGGTAGTGAAACTAAACTGTAAAGGTGAGGATAACTTTCTTGCAATGTTAACAAACAGTATTATGTTTCACTTGTAAAAACACCTATTCAAAGAATTTTATTCCTTTATCAAACATTCTAATAACCATTTAAATAACAATAAACATAAAACTAAATCAAAAGTTTCTAAATATTAACTCCAAATTCATTCCTAGTTTGTCCTTTGTTATTTTTAAATAAATAAATGCCTATATATTTTTAATTTTTATTACTCCTTCCATCTTCCAGATTGACTATAGCTTAGAATAGTTGACAGATATTTTTTTCTGACTTTTATATTAGTGCTTTAAAGACTTTTGATGGAGAATATCAGGTTTAATTTATTCAGTAGACAGGGTTGATGACTTCAACCTTTCATCAAATATGTAGGGGAAGAAAGAGGGGCTATGTTCATGGAATTTAATGAATTGGACTTAGGCTAGTGGAAGGGTTGTCCTGTTGGAAAGGCAGCTTGTACAGGATTTGCAAGGTTTGGAAAGTTAAGAAAACAAGACTTATGGTGATCATATGCTTTTGATGGCTCTGTATTAACCCCTTGTCATAAATCACTATTATAAATCTTAGTACTAAATGCAATTTCATTCACTTTTTAACTACATAGCAATTTTCTTGTTATGTTAATGATTCTACAACTGAACAGTTATAGTTAGTAATTTCCACTACTTTAAAATGAGTGGAAACTATTGTGAATACTAAGGGTATTTAAAAAGTTGAATCATAGAATTGCAGTATCAAAATTATTACTTCAGTAAGAGTCAAATGAAAGAAAGCAGAGAAAGGAGGCATGGGGGATCACTAGAAGTCTTCCTCTGTGGTGCACTGGAGCGCCCCCCAAATTTTTGAACATGGAAGATTCTGCAGTCTACCAGAAATCCTGATGGAGATCTGGAAAGGAGAATTTTTCTTTTAATTTTTATTTTGACTAAAGTGGATTACAAATCTTTCACAGTAATATTTTAGGTACATAGTGACATTGAATCAGGGGCATTTCCACCACCAATGCTGCTTTAATTTTTATTGTGCGACAACAAATGAAGGGCAATCTCACCACCAGTGTTGTATTTTTACAATGCTATGCCTCCAAAGTGATTCTAATATTCAGTCAGAGTGGAAACAGGAACCTTGAGTCAAGGTTTACCACACTGGAGTCTGAATGGCATTGTATTATTGTTGAACCCAAAGTGTTATGAGAACCTTTGATTTTCTAAAAACATTTTAATGTTTATGGATTGCAAATATAAATCCTTTAGTTACAATGACAAAATGCCTTTTTAGGGGGGTCATATTGATAAATTACCATTGTAGAATGGACGAATGGATATTTTTATAATGATTGAGTCTTAAAAAGAATTGATCTGCTTTTCTAGTCTCAGTTTTCTAGTCTGAAAAACATTTTACTTGTGAAAAAGCTTTTGACAGAATAGTTGAATTCTATGATTTCTCATGTTTTGGTTAATGTTTAAATTCTTTAAATTTGTCTTACTTGTGATTTGGATAAGCCAATGATAGTGTTTGCCTTCTAATGAAGGTTGTTACCTAGTAAAGATTATATCAAGAGGCCAGAGGAATGTTTAGAGCTTAGAACATCTGCCTCACTTGCATATGTCATGAATTCAAATTCCATGGTTCCCACATACACCGCATGATCCTAGCAGTCTGTGGTTTAGACTTGATGACTATTCTTTGTCATCCTCGGGGTAGCAAGCTATTTCAACTTGCACTGCAGTGAGCTGGAGGCAAGCGCCATGGAGAAAAGCAATCCCTGGTGTATCACCTCCAAAGATGGGTGAGTAGTACAGACAGAAAGATCAACCACTGGCATGCCCATATGTGAGCCATGCAGTAGCCTGAAAGGGCTCCACTGCCTTCAGGTTAGAACTCAGGGCTGCATATATCAAATAAATAATATAAATCATTCAATAGTGTGTCTCATCATCTTTATTATATATATAGAAGAAAATACATTTCTTTGCATGTCTAAAAAGCTTCTTGATTCATAGTCTATTCACTATGGCCAACAAATGGATGTACCCAACTGTCCAATAGCTGATGAAGGAATCATTCACTGTGATTTTTTTTGGAATAAAATTCTATTCAAATTCTAAAAGGAATGGAATTCTAGCACATATTATAACATCAACAAACCTTGCAAAACATTATTGAAAGGTTAGAGAGATAGTACAGAAGGTCAGGCACTTGCTTTTCACAAGGACAAACAGATTTGATTCCTGGGCACCCTCTATAGGTACCTCAAGACCTACCAGGAGTGATCCTTGAACACAGAGCTAGGAGTAAGTCCTGAGCACAGCTAGTTATATCTTCCCCATATATAAAGAATACCTAAATCTAACAACTAAAAACAGAATAAAAAACCACGACATTATGTGAAGTGAAATAGGTTAAACTTAGAAGGATTGATCTTCTATTAATGTTTCTAGGAGTGGTAGGAGCTGGTGCAACAGGCTAGCTGTTAAAGACAGTGAAGATTTAATGATAACAATGGGCATTTATGGATCTTTTCTGTACCACGAAACTGGTGGGCATGAGTTCATTTAGTTCTCCCCACAAGGGCAATTATTTAACCTGTTGTCACATTCAAAGGAAAAGGAAACTCAAGAATTTGAAATGATTTAAGCAAAAGGGCTGAATGTAGAGATATTTTTCTGTAAAGTAAGTTCAAAGATTTTGATTACAGTCTTCCCTATAGCTCCTGACTCTTAGAAATTAATTTCTTGGGGATTTTCAAGTTTTGCTGACTTGAAGCATATTTCCATTCTGTTTTTATTTATTATTTATTTATTTTATTTTTGTAGGACAGTGATTTAGAACTAAAGAAGCTAGACTAGTATCCCATGAGTAGAGCATGAAAGAAAGTCATCCTCTTGAATTAACCTTATTTTCTATGGAATTCTCATAATCAGACTTCATATTTCTTTACTATGAGACCTAAAACAGGTCTCAGACATTAACCTTGCAGAACACAACAGTAATCAACACCTAAGAAGTTTTCTTATTTAAACTTGTCTGGATTAATTAGTTCCTCTGAAACTTGTTTAGCAGCAAAGCAAATAATTACTTTTGAATTTAGTAATTGCCAGTCTCTGAACACCCAATCAGTCCTAATGATGCCCCTGGTATCTTGTTAGAAAGAATGTTGGTGACAGTTTTGGGCTTGGAGCTTTGGTCTCCCACTAGCAAGAATAGCTTGTTAATATTTGTGTATAATCATTCCTTTGCTGAGCCTGGTCCAGGCATTATTTTCACACATGCTTTGGCTTTTAGCTTTTGGACCACAAAAAGGTTTTAAGTAGAAATGACCTTTGAAATGATATAGGCTGAACCCTTAATTTGTTTGATGAGGGAATGAATAAGTGAATGAGGGGTTTCTGTCGACCTCAGATCATGGAAATAGAAATACAGCCCTGCCAAGAACTAAGTCCTACTGAGAATAAAGGCAATTGATTCTTGGAGGGATCCATGATAGGATACTTCTAGTAAAAGCAAAGGATGAAGGATGGAGGGAAACATGTAAATAAGGATGTGAAGGAAGAAAAGAAATTACAAGTAGCTGTCATTCTAAAAGGGAATATTAAAACATTTTACAATAAACTCATTAGTTTTCCCAAAAAACTTCATTTAAAAAAAGACTATTGTGTTCTTGTGGAATTTTAGAAGCTTGGACTGAATTAGTAAAGGAAAGTTCATAAAGGAGAATGTTTTGAAAAGTGGGCCAGTGCCTCCTGATGCTTTCTGATAAATTCAGTTAAGGGGAAGAAATTATTTTGAGTGCAACATTAGTGAAACTTGTTTTCATTTTTCTAGATTTGGTTCCATTAAATAATTCAATGTTTTCATCAGTTACTTCTGTGAGAGTGCACTGACATAATCTTCTGAATAGTCATAGCAATGCAACTATCTTTTATGTATTTCCTTATAGATGTCAACTTGATTATTACACATACATAATTATACAAATATATGTGAGAACAAATGCCAGACTACTGGGAGGGAGAAAACCAGAAACCACAGTTTAAATAGATATTATAGTGTTAAGACTTAAGATAAAAACACGTGGGTTGCAATGCAAATATATGTGGAATTGTGGAAAAACAAGATGGGAACCAGGCTTTAGGGAATATATGCCTGAGTGGAAATATGTTACACCCTGAGTAGATTAAGGACACATATGTAAGACCTCCAACCACAAAATATCCTAGAAAATAAATAGAGGATATTGTTTTTTATATTAATAATTTTTATTTTGACCAAAGTGGATTAAAAATCATTCACAGTACTATTTCAGGTACATAGTGACATTGAATCAGGGGCATTCCACCACCGATGTTGTCCTTTCTCCACTTCTGTTTCCATCATGCATTTGACATCTGAAGTCCAGAAAGCAAAAGCAAACGTAATCAGTGGGATTATATGAAATCAAAAAGTTACTGTGCAGCAAAATCAACAATCAGTGATGTTTCTGAAATGTCTGTAAACTGGTTCTGATAAGTAGTTAATATCCAATTCCATAAGAAACTGAACTGAATAATAAATATAATATAAATAAAGTCAACTTAAAGAATGAGCAAAATACTTGAATACTTAATTTTTTCCTACAGAAGACACAAGTAACCAAAGTTATAGAAAATGGTGTCCAACACAATTGATAATCAGGAAAATATATAAAAAAAAACCAGTAAGATCTCACTTCAAACCTGATAGAATGACTATTATAAAAAAGACAAAAGATAAACAAGTTATCTAAGTATATTTATAGCAAAATATATATAGAGAGATAAATAATATTTGGTGTGAAATCTATAACTTTACAGGGATTATGGAAAAATGTTGTAAAAGTTATTCTTAAAGTACAACTGTCATGTGTTCCAATAATCCCATGCCTGAGTCCTATTTAAATTAAGATAGAAAAAGCACAAAATCTATTTGTGCTCCTGAATTCATTATATCATTTTCATAATGACCAAAAATAGAAAAATTCTATAATCCATTCATCAATGGTTAGAGAAATTGTGATAATAAAGATATATTATTACATATAAACATATAATATAAAATTGAAACATATCAATTTTTCTTTTTTGACAACAGACACATTTGAAAAAGATTACAAAGTCAGACATAGAACAACAAATATTACTTGATATCACTTATGTGTAAATTTCAAAGAAAAAATTTCTAATAGAGAATAGATTAATACTTAGCCAAGGCATGAAGGTAGGGTAAATTGGGATATGTTGGAGAAAGGGAACAGTTGTGGGATTGGAGGATAAATGCACTCTAGAAATCTATTTTCTAGTAGTATGATAGTCTATAATAACACTATATGTTTATTGAATTTTGCTTAATGTAAGTATGGTATCGATCTCAGATACTTTCACTACACAGAAAAAGTGTCAATTAAGGGACAGATCTATATCAATTAGCTCCCAATGATTATTTTACTATACACACATGTGTATATGTATATATATATATATTCAAAGACATGTTATATATCTTAAATTTATATCATTTTAATACAAAGTTAAAAACTTAAAAATGTCACTGGACTTTTATTTCCTCTTTTACATTTTACATAAAATATACATGCAATTGAAACTCTCTAAATATGTGATTTCTATAAATACTATTGATTGTTTTGTCTATGCTTTTATATTTAAAAGTAAATCTTATTTGCTATGTGTCCCCCAACAAGATATGCACACGACTACACAATAAGGCATGACCATCGCAGCACAGATCCTGGTTTCTCTTTCCAATAGAAATCAATATAATAGCTCCTGCTTCTTTTCAGAGAATTTCTTTCCATTTATAAGAATGAATGTGGATATATCTATAAACAATAAAAAAGAGTTTAAAGATTTTGCCTATTGAAATATTTAGAGTAGTAAAGTCTGGCCTATGAAAGAAACTTCATATGATATGATATTCCTTGTACAGACCACAAGATGGCCAAGTCACCCCAAGAAAGTTTCTTTCCCTTTTTTACTGAAGTTGAAATGTGTGCATTATTAGTGGTTCATATATGCATAAGAAACATTAATAAAATACTTAAATATGCATTATTAATTATATTGAATGAATTTCCAAATTCAAAGAAAACATTTTCATTCTATTTCCTTATTATGAAGATAATTTTAATGCTAAATGGAGTTGAACACTCTTTAGCATGTAAGGGAGATATGAAAACCTTCAATATTTCCTTTCTGTTGGCTTTCATTTAAATGTAACTCATATTTTGAAAGAAATGGAAAGTCTTTATTTTTTTGAGGGGGGTCACACTTGGCAGCACACAGGGGTTACTCCTAGCTCTATGCTCAGAAATCGCTCCTGGCAGGCTATGGATATCATATGGGATGCCAGGATTCAAGCCACCGTCCTTCTGCATAGAAGGCAAACATCCTACCTCCATGCTATCTCTACGGCCCCATAAAGTCTTTCTTCATTTTAGATAAGCCATGTTTTGAAAAGTTTTGCAAGTTTCACCGAAAAATTTTATGTAAAACAAAGATGATAATTCTTTTGTCAGATGTTTTTCTTTACAGTTGCCTGGAAAGTTATTGCATTATATTTATTTGCAAAGAATTTTCTTTAAAAATATTTTCATTTAAAAATTAGGCACTGTAATTTACAATACTATTAATTATAGGAATTTAGACATACCATGTTCTAATAAAACACTTTATCAGAAGTGTCCAAGACCAATTTTCAGATGCAATCATATTTTCTGACATTAAATTATCTTACATGAAGGCATTACATTTTTCTCCTCTTTTTATTGATTCATCATTAAGTTGCAAGAACATGGAATGTCATATAGCTTTACAACTTCATCTGTGTATGAGTTTTTTTTATACCCTTTCCAAAGGTCCAGTGCCTTTTGATAGCCAAAGGCCTCTCTAATCATTCATTTATCCTACTCCAATATTTTCAGATACCCACAGTTTTCATTGGGTTACTTTTGTGGTTGTATTTTATGCCAGTTATTTTGCATTATTAATCTGCTACTTATTTTCTTCATTCTGTTTAGCATAATCACTTTAAGTTTCAAACATTAGGGGTTATGTTTATTCATTTTTAATAATTGAAATACCTATTTAGTTGGATTTATAATAAATATTTTATTTTTAAATGAGTGACCAAATATTTTTTAGTTGAGATAGCCTAGACCACATAATATTTCTTTTTTTCTATTACCACGTTGTCACAATATAGTTATTCCAGGCATTAAATGTTCAAACATGAATTCTACCACCATGGGACCTTCCATTTATCAGAGTCCCCAATTTTCCATCAATCACCATATCCTGCCTCCATGCAGATGCAAACAAATTTTTTCATATTTCTTATTACAACATAAAGACAACTAGTATTATCAAATCTTAGATCAACACAGGTCAATTTGAAATAATTTTTATATTTCTCTACAATATTTCTAAAATCAGCGCTTAAGGATTGACTGGGTTGGGTTTGGTGCCAGTTGAGCCTTTCTTACCACTTATTAGGTTCCCATCAGATTTCCTGGGATACCACTGGGCTGACACTACAAGATATTAATGTGTTATGTGGCTATGAGAAATTCAGTAGTTATAGACCTAAAATGAACTAGGCGGGTTGGGCCATTGAGAAGGCCAGGTTGAGGAGGTGTCAGGGGTGTGTCAGAAATGATGTTAGGCTTTACTTCATGCAAAAGGAAGATTCTATCTTCTCCCCTTCCTTTCTGAAAAAGTCAATAATAGTTCAGACTGAACTAAGAAGTATTGGTGGACATTATTCTCTTCTCCACATCGTATTGGTGGACATTATTCTCTTCTCCACATCATATTTCTTGGGGGCATGTTTTTATTCCATTCATGAATGATTCTGAGAATCTTTTATTATCTTGTGACTACTGAAGTTTTCAGCTCATGTGATTGTTCCATTTTTGGTTTCGATGAATTTCGATAATTTGCCAGAAAGGATGAACTAGCTATTTTCCCAGTAGTGCATCCCCACTAAAATGGTATAATTTTATACCAATGTTTACTTTCTTTGATACTATTTTACACTCTTAGGATTCCCTATCACTTGTTGTCATTTAAAATTATGTCACATGAAATTCAGTAAAGTATTTTACTTATGATTCTCTCTTTACATCTCCATGAAATATGAGTAGCAAATCAGTAGAAATATCAAATCACCTATTATTTCCTTCTCTTGACAATTTTTACACAATATTTTCTAGCTATATTCATCCAGATATGCTCACAATGACTAGATAAGAATTATTTTTGGAATTAGGTAGCAAAAATGCGGTGCATACACAGGCCTGGGTTTGATCCCCAACAGTTTCATGGTGTCCTGAGCACCATTTGAGATATTCCTAAGCAATGGATGAGGAGAAGCATTTGTGTACCACTAGGTATGACTCAAAGACATTTTGGAGTGATGTTTCATATAGTTTAATCCTTGATCATCAAAATTCTGTAGTAAAACCCATTTCAGGAAGTATCAGTTATTCTCCATAAGGCCTTTATTTTTTTCTTTTTTCATTTTTTTCTTTCTCTTTATTTTGAGTGATGCAAATGTGAATCCTTAATGCAATAGCTCAGAACTATGAAATCTACTGAGAATATAAGATTGACCCTTTGAACAAGGTGTACAACCAAGATTTCCATTGCAAAATTTCAGGCCAGTTGGGCCCTTGGAAGTCCACTTTTGTCTCTTCTAGTGAACAATGAATCTATATTTAGAACTCCAACCCATTCAGGTATAAATGTCAAGTTTCAGAACAGCTAGAAACATGTAAACTGCTTTACAATGAGCTCTGATTATTCTGATTAAGTTGTTAAAACTCTTCCTGGTCTTAGGGGCCGGGCAGTGGCGCTGGAGGTAAGGTGCCTGCCTTGCCTGCGCTAGCCTAGGATGGACCGCGGTTCGATCCCCCGGTTCCCCATATGGTCCCCCAAGCCAGGAGTGACTTCTGAGCGCATAGTCAGTAGTAACCCCTGAGTGTCACTGGGTATAACCCAAAAAAACCAAAAAAAAAAACCCAAAACCAAAAAACAAAAAAAAAAAACAAACTCTTCCTGGTCTTGCAAACTCTCACAACTCCACAATGCAATTGTTTTTCTCTGCAGACATGAACTTTTGAGCTGTAAGCTTTACAAAAGCAAGTATCATTTTTCTTAAATTTGGTAATTTTGGGGGCCGGAGTGGTGGCGCAAGCTATAGGGCATCTGCATTGTATATGCTAACCTAGGATGGACCTCGGTTCATTCTCCCGGTGCCCCATATGGTCCTTCAAGCCAGGAAAAATTTCTGAGCACTTAGCCAGGAGTAACCGCCAAGTGTCACCGGGTGTGGCCCAAAAACCAAACCAACCAAACAAAAACCCAAAATATGGTCATTGTTGTATCTCTAGTGATGATAGCATAGTTAATAAAAGCCATTGTTCAATAAACTTTTGACCTATGTTTATATGGTATCTATTAATGACTCACAATGAACACATGTCAGGACACCTTATTCATCATTCTACAATACCCAGCTAAATTTCTAGGTATTATGTACATTTTATTAATCAAAGAATATAAGCAATATTTGTCCAATCAATTATAATTTGATCAATTGACCTCTTCAAAAGTTATGTTTTTGAAAGTCATTCTCTCTCTATTTCTTTTTTTTCGACCCCCCCTTCTCTCTATTTCATTTTTTATTTTTGTACATATTTTTCCATCATTAATATTTACTAAAATCCTGTATGGATATTGTTTCATTTATCATAAAAAATTTCATGAAGGAGACAAGTTAGTTTCAGAGAAAGAAAAACTCTCTGATAGTTTTTTAGAGAGTACCTTATAAACACTCGGCAGGTATCCTAGAAGTTACTCATGGTGATACTCAACTCTGGTCAACATAGTATTGAAATGTTCAATACTAGCGCCCAAGAACAAAGGACTACTCAGGTTTCTGGTATCAGATAAGACCAAGATAACACGTGATGCTGGGAAGGGGTTCCAAGACTAAAGCTGTGGTGCTATAGAAGACTAAAGGGATCATTCATTGCAATAAAAGGGAATCTTTCATTGTCAATAAATGAACAATTAACAACCATAAAGTACTGTAACAGACTCTTCCCTGTTATCTTCCTGGTCCTAAGACTTTCATTTTTAAATTCACTGTATTTTGACATCACATCTATTGAATTTTAGACCTGGGATTGACACTGAGATTATTTCTGTGTTGATCTTGCTTTTTTTCTTTTTTTTCTTTTTCTTTTCTTTTTGGTTTTTGGGCCACACCCGGTGATGCTCAGGGGTTACTCCTGGCTATTCGCTCAGAAGTTGCTCCTGGCAGGCACGGGGGACCATATGGGGAACCGGGGGATCGAACCGTGTCCATCCTAGGTTAGCGCAGACAACTTATCTCCATCGCCACCGCCCAGCCCCCTGATCTTGCTTTTTAAGCCAGGACTAAGTTTACCTAGTACTTTATCTCTCCAAATACTTAGCTGAGTGCTGGGTATATAGCAGTTGCTGGATAAGCATGTTTTACATGAATAAATCTAGCCAGGGCCTAAAGTAACAATAATATTTGTTCTAAACATAAAACTGTATATTTCTCAAATTCTGTCTCAATTTCACTAATTATAATTATAATAGTCATTTTATGAAGCAATTTCTTGACATTTTCATTGTCGATTTTATTGTCATCACTGTGGGTTGCAAAGGATTCTTGAACATTCATGTTAGATATTATTTTTGTTAATTTCTTAAACATTAGTTTTGTTATTCATGATTGAATTTTATACATACAATTTAAGACAATATCAATGTATCACTCTCCTCACTGGCCCAACCTCATCTGTCTCCGTGACAGACCACTTTAAATTTTTTATTTTATTTTAGGTACCGTGGTTTACACTAGTGTTACTGATAAGGTTTCAAGTAGAAACCTTCACCTGTATTAATCCAATTCCAGGTGAATGGGTCTGAAGCAAGGGTGCCACAAGGATTTAGAATAAGACAGACTTAAGGGAGAAAAGCATGGGGTCATGAGGTCAGGGGACTTCCAATCTCTTAGACTAGAGAACCATCTGTCCTCCTTATATCATTTTACCAGATTCAATTCACCTGGGGGGGGGCGGGGTTCACACCTGATGCATCATAATTCTACACTCTTCCCCCAGAGATCACCTCATTCCAGCAATGTTTGAATGCCTCCCCAATCAAATTTTCTTTTTCTTCCTCTAAGGACTATAAATTAATAATTTATCCTACTGAAGGTCAGTTTTCAGTTTCATTGGGCAGTTGTTATTCCTCTATTATGTTTTTGTTATACTTCACATATGAAAGAGATTATTTCTTCTTTCTACTAATTTCACTCAGCATGATATGCTCCAGATCCATCCATGTAGCAAAATTGCATGATTTTATCTTTTATGTTAAAATTCTTTTTTATTTCATTGACAAGAGGTAAACTCATAATGCAACAGGGCTCTCTACAAATTAGTTGGACCAATTGTTTTTAATGATGAATAATATTTCACTACATTTTTCCAGAAAGATATTAACATTATAATTGTTCATCTGTCACCAGAACAACGAAGTTTTTTTTGTAGCAGCATATCCCAAAGGATTTCTTGTACTTATATATATTTTGTACTGTAACCACTGAAAGAACATTTCTCTTGAGTGAGCAAAAGACATTTGTTATTGCAGATTGCATGAAAAATTCTGGACTTGGCTAAAATAACAATGAAGTACTAATCATGTTCATGAAGTAAGTATTGCATTTAACTAATCTCTGATAAATTTTCAGTAAGCCATCATATGGAAAAGACAATTGATAATTTTTAGAATAATAACTATGACATAATTCAACTTTGTGAAATATTATAAAGTTGTCTTTCCTACAAAAAGCCAATAGGATTGGTACCTTCAACTTCTGTGCAACATGAATAATAGCAAAAAAAAAAAAAAAAAGAGAGAGAGTTTCTATTATCCAGGTAGCAAGGTAGCCTTTATAGCCTTGAACGAGGGGACAGGTTTGTCATTTATTGAATACAATGTCTGCTTCTCTTCCTCCCCAGGCTCCTTAGATCCTTACAAGTAATTGTTTACATTAATAGGTAAATTAAACAGATCTGAGGTACATTAACAATTAAAGAGTTTTTATTTTTATTTATTTTTATTTTTTTTATAATTTTTATTTTAAACATATTGACTTACATATTGTTGACAATCATATTTTAGGTACAAATTAACATAAAGTCAGGGGAGCTCCCATCACCAAAAAGTCCGCCCTCGGGGCCCCGGAGATAGCATGGAGGTAAGGCGTTTGCCTTTCATGCAAAAGGTCATCGGTTAGATTCCCGGTGCCCCATATGGTCCCCCGTGCCTGCCAGGAGCAATTTCTGAGCATGGAGCCAGGAGTAACCCCTGAGCACTGCCGGGTGTGACCCCAAAACAAAACAAAAAAAAAAAGTCCTCCCTCCACCACCGTTCCCGTCCTACTTCCCATATCCTCTCTCCTACCCCTCCCCCCTCGGGTTGCTAAAGCAAGTGGTCCCCACTGTGCCTAGCTTACTACTTGGTGGTCTTACACCTGTTTGGTCTTGGTTACCCCTCTTTCCCCCCCTTAATTGGGAGGCGAGAATAGTTAGTTCAAGTTATGTGGATTTGTTTGAAAAAGAAAAAAATAGAGAATAAAGAAAAGAATGGATAAATAAAAATAGATAAATAAATAAAAAAAATAAACTAAGGGATCAAATACTCCGGGAATGGGTGGAGTTCTTCTAGAGGGTTTCATTTTTTGTTTGAGAAACGGAGGGGAAAATGAGTTTTTTAAGAGCAAAGATAAAAAGTATTTATAATAACTGTGACAGAGTGATATCTTTAATGTGTAGCATTGAAGTCATGGTGAAATGTTCTATTTAGTAGGACATTTTCTGTTTGGATACATGTTATGGCCCTAGTTGTCTAAACTAAACTAAATTTGCTTTGTTCAGGGTACTATCCCTTTGGGGCTGATTTCTCACAAAGATGAAATATTTCCATGTGTCCTTTATTCAATAATTTAACTTTTCAATGAAGTAATCAATTAGATATATACAAGTTGAAGCTAGAGAGATGGTAGAGCAGGTAGGATACTTTCCTTGAGCACAGTTGAGCCAGGTTAGATTTAAGACACCTCAGATAGCCCCCTAGGTACTGTTATCCCTGAGTGCAGAGCTATGAGTAAACCCTGAGCACTGCTAGGTGTGACTCATAAACAAAACAACAAATATTTTAATATGTGTACAGGATAGATGGCTTCCTTCTCAATAACTGTTTTTATTTATCTCTAGCAACATATGGACTAATTTTTTCTTGCTATGTTGAAGAAAACAACTAGTTCTAAGAGTCAGAGTATAAAAATATTAATATGGATCAGTATTTTCATAATTTTGAGATATTTCTTTTTAATGTTAAAAATGCAAAGGATAGTGTTCCTTCAAGGAAGAATACTTTATTTTATATATCTATTACTTCTCTACTCATGGTTCTGGAGGTCATCAATCTAAATTCAATATTAATGGGCTAATATTAAACTACAAGGTCACACTCTACCCAGAGTAAGTTCTATCATTTTTCTGGCCACTGACATTCCTTGTCATGATTCACACTGATTTCCGCTTATAAGGTCGTAATTGTTACTCTTGCTATATCCAAAGGCTTGTAGTAAAATATCCCTTTGACACCATTGTATATTTATCATGGCACTTAGGTTCCATCCTTTTGTAATCTTCCCTTTTTCATAAATATTAATGCTTCCCCAATAGAAATCAACATTCGTGGTTCCCAGAACAAAAGACAGAGGCCAGGGCACTTTGTGTACTTGTAATAATATATACAATATATACAATAAGATAATACTTTGTATTATCTTGTGTGTGGCTGAATTTTATCCCTAGCATACCATTTGGTCCTCTAAGTGCCGCCAGATATAGCCTCTAAATTCAGAGTTAGGTGTAACCTGTTAAATGTTAAAATGATAAAAAAAAGTATGCTTCTTTATGTAATTCTCAAGAATGACAAAATAAATCCAAGACCTAAAGAAAAACTGTAATATATATTCAAGCTCCATTTTCCATGCCTTTTCCACATGGTCCCTAATTACCCTACATGTAAATAAAAGAAATATTATACAAATCATCATCTTTAAAAAGGAGACAAAATTAGTCTTAAAATATATAATGATACATACTAAATTATGTGTATCGTTCTAATCTCTCAAGGCACCATAAGATTGGCTTCTATGTTAGGTAAAATGAGTGATCTACAG
>PVKC010030673.1:0-14757 GCA_004027635.1 Crocidura indochinensis
TGGCCACACCTGCTGGTACTCAAGGCTTATTCCTGGTTCAGCACTCAGGGATCATACCTGGTAGGCATGGGGGGCCATCTGGCATGCCAAAAATAGAATCCTTGTGTTGTTTACAGGGCCAGCACCCTACCTGATTTACTATCTCTTTGGTTCCCAAGTCTGCTCATTTTTACACATGGTCTTAAATGTTACCGTCTACCTTTTCTTACCCACCTCCTCCATATTACTTTTGTCTTCTCAGAAAATGATGATTGCTTTAGTAAGTCACCTTTTGGTTCTCTCTAGATGTATAGGACCTAGTTCGGATTGGAGGAGACAAAAGTACAGAGTTGAAAGATGCTGACTTGAGAATCAGACCAACAAGGGATACACACCGGGGTTATCCACTAACCATGCAGTCTTAGTGCATTTTTAACTTCTCTGAGTTTTGATGTCCTTCTCTGTAAAAGTAGGAATTATGATTCACACCTTGCACAGCAATTAAAAAGATTTGAGATAATGCTCACTAAACCTTTATTACAATGCCTGGCACAATAGAGAAATAGAAGATAATTATACATATGTGATCGAAAAACAATAGAGGGCCCAGAGAGATAGCACAGCGGCGTTTGCCTTGCAAGCAGCCGATCCAGGACCAAAGGTGCTTGGTTTGAATCCCCGGGTCCCATATGGTCCCCCCGTGCCTGCCAGGAGCTATTTCTGAACAGACTACCAGGAGTAACGCCTGAGTACCGCTGGGTGTGGCCCCAAAACAAAACAAAACAAAAAATTAAAACAAAACAAAGAAAAACAATAGAATAACACTTGTAAGGAAAATTATGGTAGAGAAAACAGAAAGGAGAGGTAACATCCTTCCATCCCTTCTTAGATCCTAAATTAAATCTGAGAAGTGCCACTAAAATTGGAAGGGCAATATTTCTTCGAAGAATTTTTATTTTGTGTGTGTGTGTTTTATTTATTTGCATGTTTGTTTTGGGGCGACATCTGGCAGTGTTCAGGAGTTATTCTGGCTCTGCACTCAGGAATTACTCCTGATTGTGTTCAGGGGACTAGATAGGAAGCTCAGGATTGAACCCAGGTGGGCATCATGACAAGGAAAACACTCTACCCAATGTATTATCACTCTGACTCCACTTAAAAAATGAACTTTTCAAGCAAGAAACTAATTATCTAAATCTAGTTCATATATGAGTCTAGGCCCATGTGATAACTTTCTATAAAGTGTTAGTGGAATGCATTTTGTACTGAGTTTTGATTACAATTCGAAGTCAAGGAGCTACAAAACATAATTGTTCTCAAACATTCTTCGAAGATTATTTTGAAACTGGTTTATGGAAGCTACTTTAAAGGCAAGTGATTATGAACTGAAGCCAGTTTCTGGTTCTCCTTTCCTTAAGATAAACTGCCAGTGCACATCTAAGGTAATAAGTAGTAGCTTTGTATACACAGAGATAAGAAGTCAAATTAATTTCTTAAAGTTAAAAGACAGACCACATTAAGGGCACAAGAATTTTGCGAAGTCTAGTGTTCGCTTGTGAGAGAAATCTCTGTGCTCCCAAAAGCACATTTTTTAAATTATATTCCATGTTACTATAAAGTTGAGCTCATTTAATTTCTTTTATAAATGTATTTTATTATAATTTAGGTAACATGGTTGGATTCTTTTAATTAATAAGTTTTATGAAAATATAAGTGCCCTCGCTTTAGCAGAAAACAGTAATACAAAAATAATTGTGACATTTAACTCAGAAATAAATTACGGTGCCACTGGAAGGTGGTTCAAACTTCATAAATAAAGCTGGGGGATCTGAATAAACTCTAGGTTGTCCATGAATCAATGAAACTCAGCTGTCAAAAGAAGGCTGTGTAAGGTAGAAGAGTGTCCTCACCTTGGTGATTTAGCTCTGAACCAATCTATTTTGCCTGGGGGATTGAAGAGGAAAAAATTCTGTTTTCTAACTGAACCATCAGATCTGAACTACCTCAGAAAAGTTTTGTACCCTAACTGAATTTGACTATTAAATACCCTTTCATTGTCATCAGAAGTTTAAAAAATAGTCAATATAGGGAAATAATTAACACATGGGATAACATTAGCTTCATCCACCCTTTAATTAAGCTCCCATGGTGTTCCATGGACCTCCAGAGCATGTTGGATTCTTACAATTACATATGTCATAAATTCAAGACACACTGATAAGGTGAATATTTTTACTTGAGTAGGATGTGACATTCTTTACCCTCTCTCTGCTGTTTGTTAGTTTGTGGGCCATACTGAAAAGTGATCAGGGCTTATTCCTGGCTCTGCACTCAAGGATCACTCCTAGTGGGCTTAGGGAACTACATGGACAGGGTGCCAGCTGGGTTAGCTGCATGCAAAGCAAGTGCCCTAACCACTGCATTATAGATCTGAACCCTTAAAATATATTTTTTTGAAAAAGGAGAAAATGATTTCCTTGTATGCATAAAGCAGAAGACACTGAGGTCTTTTCCTCACTGCTATTCACTCTACTCACTGTTAGAATGCACGCTTTTTTAGTACGAATAGTAAAATGGATCATCAAAACTTTCCTCTTCAATCCTCCTCTAGCACAGGACAATGGCTTCAGAGGTAGAAAGACATGGTTCAAGTTCCAGATCTGCGAAATTCTAGAACTAAGAACATGGGCAATGTGCTTTATCTTCTTCTCTCCCATTTTCCCCTTCTCTTAAAAGAAGTTGTTAGAGTAGTAAGTCTTCAACAGATAATTTATGAGAAACATTTAGTAATAACACTTGGTACAAATCAGGCACTCCAGGAACTAGGGACACAGTGTTAATTATAGTGTATGAGATAAAGACATTAGAGAAGGTTGACTCAATAGATTTCTGTTCTAAGCCATGCGAAATCTGCCTGTAAACTATATGGCTGCACTGGACTTTGTGACCTTTGGAGGACAGCCTTGTCAAACTATCCCCTGGGTATAGCAGACTTTTCCAGATTCTTGCCTGGAACTCCCTCAAGAAAATCTTGGCCTTTATTGCCACTCCATTTTTTTCTTTCTTCTTCTGGAAGGTGCAGGGTCCTAGATGATAAACAATTTCTGACTTGATGGAACACTGAACTCCATGGAAAATACCTGAAGGTTCAAGATTCCCTAAGGTCTTCTGAGAGGGTCAAGGGAATCAATGTTCTGTAGCAGACTAAAGAGAAAGAAAAGACAAATGGATATAAAACCTGTTCACTCTTCCTAGAGTGGAATGTTGAGAGGCACAATAATTCTATACAATCCAATAGGCAGTTTCTTCTGTAACTTGGCAATGCGCTATGGTATTTTTGTGTGTGAAAATGTAATAAGTTTGATAGAGCATTATCTTGTATTTACTTTCTCTTCTCCCTATTGCTATTCCTTTCATGCCACTTCACTCTTGTTTCATTGGGATTGCATAACTCTCCGAACTCCTTATAAACAGAATTTCAGTTTAACACATAAGAGAGCTCTAAAGAAATATGGTGTAGTATTGTGAGATTTAAGAAATAAATGAAACAGATAGAGTCCAAAATGTTAGCCAAACAAATTATAACACTATAGCAAGTATCTACAATTCTTTGACTTGCCTCAAAAGTGGAAGGGCATATTAGTGTCCTATTAACAGCAACAACAAAATCAATTGATCAAATCAGTAGAACAAGGGGCCTTTGAAGACAATTCAATCATTCCATCCCTTGTATAGCATCCACTTTTAATTCTAACATTAGGACATGTTTGGAACTACTTAATGATGTCTTAGAAGAGTAAAGAGTGGGGGAAGGTGGGAAGAAATGTGGGACAGAGCGGGAGGTAAAGCGAGTGAACAAAAGAGAATAATTTCTCTTTTGAAGTTGTAGTCCTTTGTATTTAGTAAAACATAACAGGATGTTAAATACAGACCTAACCTTTTCTTCATTTCAGAAATATGCTCACATTTTAAAGACAACATTATATATTGAAGCTACATATATGCAAGCATGCACACAAACCCAATAAAACAATTTTTACATTAAACATGTTTGCTTTTTCTCCAAGTGATTAAACATAATCATCATAATTGCAATTTTCCAATGAGGGACCACAATAGTCACCTAACTTGCTCCACGTTACATGGTGCTCTGACACAGTGACAATAATTTTCAATCCCAAAGTCCTGACTGCTATCTTCCTTCTAGAAACTTATATGGAATACTTTCCAGCTAGCTCCAAGGTTCCCAAATTTATTTGACTTAACATTCCCCTCTTAAGAAAAAATTCATTCAGTGTTTCCCCTCTAAAATGTACCCTTTTTAAATGAACAGAGAGCACCAGTCCCCTATTGCACCTAAGGCTACTCTTGCCCTCCTGGCTGGTTCCAGAATACCACCTTTGAGGGGGAGGGTGTTTAGTATTGATTGAGTTGGAAAACACTGCTCTAGTGCTTCCTGACATGGTAGAAATGAACTTGAGGCAGTTATGCAGGTCCTCTTCCACCTCATTTCCTGTATTTTTATGGCCTTTTTTTGTATAGGCATATTTGCTGAGTTGGCGCCTCACAGGTGGTTTGCTTTGTGGCATATTTTAATAGCTATGAAACCACAGCTTCAGCTATTGAATTACAATGAGTTATATAATACATGTGCAATTCAATGCACTAACAAGAGGCTTTTCCTAAGACCCCAAATGACCTAGCAAACTGACATAGGGAAGTTCAACAAACATCCCAGAACAAAAATGTGCTTATCTTGAAGGGCATACCCTTACTCTGAAGGATAAGCGTATAGAAAGTAGTTCAAGGAATCATGCAACTCAATGAAGGTATATTTATTTCTGTTGTTACTTGATTTATTATTAATATTCTATTTGAATTTGGTTTCTGTTCTTAGTAAGCATTTAGGTCATTTTTTGGGTCTCCTGACAAATTGTAGCAATAGTTGTTTTCTCTAGGAAATTTTCAACCTTTCAATTAAAACAGATGTTGTGGGCATTATAAATTCAATTAAATGTGATCACTGAACCTGGGTTGATGATCAGAACTCTTTCTCTTTTACTTGCCAATCCTGCTTAATTGACTTGGATCAAGAAAATAAATGATTTTAAGTTAGGCTGGATCTCTGGGCCTGTAAGCACAATCCTCTTTGGGCTAAAATCACTTTCTAGAAATACCTATTATTGATGGTAGAGGATAAAATCCACCCTATTTCTACATAATTAATTATTCCCTCAGTTTATTTGTTTATGCAATATAGCCTCTCTCCTTGATATGCCAGGCACATATTCAGTTATAGGAAGACACAGTGAGCAAGATACCTGCCTGAGATAATATGCTATAAATCCTGCTAAAAATAATTTCTCAATTCTCCATGCATAACAAGAAAGAATAAGAAGCAAACAGTATCATGTTTGCACGGTGCACTATCTATTCATTTTAAAAAGGTGTACTGGGGGGCTGAAGTGTTGGCACAAGTGGTAGGGCCTTGCACATGCTAACCTTAGGAGGGACCTCGGTTTGATCCCCTAGAGTCCCATGTGGTCCCCCAAGCCATGAGCGACTTCTGAGCACATAGCTAAGAGTAACCCCTGAGCTTCACAGTATGTGATTCAAAAACAAAAAACAAACAAAAAATGTACTGGGATTGGGACAATAGCTCATAAAGGTATTGTACATGCTTTGTATAGCCCACATTTCCCACCCCTGGTCATCCCATGAGCCTCAGGAGTTAGCATGGGAACAGATCAAAACTGAAAATCTGAAGTATGGATTTCTACTGAATGAGTATCATTTTTTTTGCATCACTGAAAATTTGAAAATTTATATATTAAAGCATTACTAAGTTGGGGACTGTATATTCACAAATGGATTGACACAAGAAGCCTGTAATGTTATTTGAAGTAATTTTTGTTTGCTTTTGGTTTGGGTCACACCTGGTCATATTCAGGAGTTAGTCCTGCCAGGCTCACAGGGTATCTTATGGGATTGACCCAGGGATCAAACCTGGGTCTATAATGAGCCAGGCAAATGCTCTACCTACTGTGCTATTGCTCCAGCCCCTGAAGTATATTTTTTTAAAGATGTATTTGCCGAATGTGTGAACAAAATTTAGTGACCAGAGGGGAATACTATGTGTCAGGCAAGAAAAATAAAGTATAGAAAATATACAAATATAGAAAGTATACAAACATAGCTATACACATACATATATACACAATTATAATAGAATACCAAGATATATTTTAACTTAAAGCCAATATGGTGCAGAATAGTAATATAATACAAGCTGGAAGGATATGCAGGAAACTATTATTTTGTTCCAGATAGCCTTGTAGCCTTGACCAAGCAATTAGAGTTGGCATAACTGGTAGTATTTGCTAACCATTTTTTATACATGAAAATTTTTAATATAATTTGAGTGGCTTCTCCCTGAGGTATACACTGGGATAAAATCATTAAACACCTGCACATTGAGAAATGAAGATTTAGGTATGTTTTCAAAGGAATGCTAATTTAAAGGGAAGTGTGGAGAGAAAGAAGTGAGAGAAAGAAGGAGAGAGACAGAGGAGTGAGAGACAAGAGAGAACAAAAGACAAGGGATAGTAAGACAAAATCAGAAGACTTGTCATCCTTTGATCCGTGCAAAAGCCAAGATCGCTATCTACAGATGACTGACTATGACAACCATGACTGGGCAGAATCTATCCAGGGACCAATAAAAAAGCCTTAGTCTAGGTTTTGGTCTACGATCTGTTACAACAACCAAGATCTCTATTTCCAGAGGTCTGACTGAGACAATTACAACTGAACGGGTCTTCTGGAAACATAACAAAATACACTACCTCACGCTCCATCCTGGGATCAATGCAATGACCAAGACCACCAACTACAGAAAACGGATTAAAATGACAGGGAAGGAACAGAATGTCCAGAACCGCAATGACAGATTTCATCATAAGCTCCATTCCTTGACCTGTGCAGATACCAAGATTTCTAGATACAGAGGTCTGATTTCATCACCCTTGACGGAACAGAAGTCTTCCATACACCACAAAAGCACCTAGGGGAGGGTAAAGGAACATGCAATGAGGTTGCAGTTATTTCCATGACAGTATACTTCGAGGGTAGAGAAACCTTGTATCTCTTAGGCCAAGGGAATTCTCTTTCTATGGTCCCCAATATTTACTGTGCCGATGCAGGGAAAAAATCAGCACAAAGTAATCTTTATTTATTTATTTTATTCATTTATTTGGTGTTGATATTGTTGTTGTTTCCAAATTTTTTATGCGCTTTGTTTTGTTTTATTTCAGGACCGTGGTTATTATATGGTGCTTGTCTTTACCGCTGTAGTGCTCATTGATATTTTGTTGATATTTCTTTTTGTATTGTTGTGGTGTTTTTCTTCCTTTTTCCCTATCTTCTGTCAAACTGATGTTGAGAGTCTCTAGAAGGACTCTGCCCACTTTTGACTTATTTGATTTTTACCCCATATTAATGCTTTTTTTTCCTTCAAACAAAACCACATAAGTTGAACCATCTAGCTCCGCCTCTCAAATTGAGGGGGAAATAATGGAGAGTACCAAGACCAAACAGTTGTATGATCACTAAGTATTAAGCTAGACACAGAGGGGACCACTTATACTAGCATCCCGGGGTGGGGGGAGGGGTTAGGGTGGGAGATATGGATACAAGCTGGGAACGGGGGTGGAGGGAGGACAACTTTGGTGATGGGAATTCCCCTGATACAATGTTAATACAATATCTAGAATATTACTGTGAAAGATATGTAATCTACTTTGGGCAAAATAACAACTATTAAAATATAATAAATAAATATATGAGAAAGCAAAAAAAAAAAAAAAGAATTTTAACTACTTACAATTTGCCCAGGACTTTCCTAGTTTTAGCACTGAATGCCCCATATGCCTTAAAACTTTTATTCCCGGGGCCCGGGAGATAGTATGGAGATACGGCGTTTGCCTTTCATGCAAAAGGTCATCGGTTTGAATCCCGGTGCCCCATATGGTCCCCCGTGCCTGCCAGGAGCAATTTCTGAGCATGGAGCCAGGAGTAACCCCTGAGCACTGCTGGGTGTGGTAAAAAAAAAAGAAAAAAGAAAAAAAAAACCTTCTATTCTGTGTCAAACTAGAACAGCTGGTAAACCCTTGCTTGCCTTGACCTCACAACAGAGACTCGAATTTTAAAGAGACTGGGGACCTTCCTGTTTACGTTCCAGGTTCTCCATTCCTCAGCCTGGTTAGATACCAAGGGATCCACCAAACATTTCACAATAGGGATGTCTATGTCAATTCTTCAGTGCAAATATTTCAATGTTGCTTTGATAATGGGGCATTTTGGAGTAGGAATTCTAGAGCAGAGTTTTCTGGAGTTTTCATACAGTTTCAAAGGAAGAAAGAGACTACAATAAAAGAACTGTATGTGAATATGAGTGGGAAAAGAGACATTTTAGCAATAATGAATCCAAGAGATTTTCAAGGCAAGGGAAAGCTTTGTGATATGAATGAGGAAGGATAAAGTGCTCCTTATTAAGACAGAAAAGTTATCTATGAAATTAAATTAGATTTTAAAAAAAGGTTACTCTAAGGAAAGGGCACATTTCAAAACTGAACACACCAACTATTGATGTTATCAACAATATGCATGATTCTGGACTTTCCTAAAACCCAGGCCATGGTGGGGAGGGGGCACTCACAGTGGAAAACCTAAATTATCCCTTGTGGCAGGTGCTGTGCCACATGCACAGGATCACCCTCCACAACCCTAACAAGGTTAAAGGAGAAGTCCCAAGGGAATCTTGTTTACAGTGTCCATGGCAAAAGGAAGCCAAACACTAGCGACACATGCTACTTCAGTTTTGTTGCTGAAAGTGGGTAATGTTTCAGATTTGAGAACTGCACCAGAAGCACAGCCATTCCGTGCACGTGTTTTTCATAACGCCATCCGTATTCCCCTCACATGTCCCCACAGTAACCATTTACGCAAGGAAAGCTGAAGCCCTTTCCACTTGGTTGCATTTTGCAGGCTGGTTTATAGCAAGAAGTTTACAGTATTACTGCCGGCGAGTTTCTCTCCTATGACACGGCGCTCCTGAAGGGGCAGCTCTGTCATTATCTTTGTAGACAGGCCTGGAGTCAGGACAAACTTTTAGAATTGAATGGATTATGTTCTCTTAACCAGTCATTCCATCATTTCATTAAAATCTGCTGGAAAATGAGTGAGGGGCTGTATCTTATGAATATACACTGGTTCCACTCCAGTTTTGAAAGAGCGCATTTAGGAGCGTGTCAGATCCATTAATATTACAGCACTGTAATATGCAGGTGGTCTGTGAGTGATTTTATGGAACAGAAAGGAGAAAGGCAACAAAGATTGCCTTAAAAATGTGATCTTGAGAGGCTAGTCCTCTCCCATTTCTGTGAAAGATGAGCATGGAGATGACTTCCACAGTGACAGGACAAAAGAAACAAAGGTCACAAAGGTATGAGAAAGCATGTTCGCTCTGGGAACTGCGCCCCTGAACTCCCAGGTAGTGCATAATGAAAGCGCACTTGTGTGGGAGGAAGTAGTTTCAAAAAGATCATTATGAGGCTTGGAGGAATAGTTCAGTGGCTTAAGAGGCCTGCCTTGTAATAGTCCTTGTGGTGATTCCTGTGATCCCTGATGCTACCGCATACACCTAGCATAATCTTGGCAGCTCTTTTCTCTGCCATCCTTGACTTTATACCAAACTTTCAATCGCATCATGGCTAGAGTGTATAAACAATATGCCAAACTGCAACCCTCAGTTTGCACTACAATGAAAAAAGATGTTCAAGCACCAGGACTAAGAGCAGCTCCTCCTCCTCCTCCTTAAATACTTGTTTGAGTGCTGCAGGGATCCCTGCCAAGTGCTACAACCAGCATATGTGTGTGAACACAACTAAAAAGTGTGACTGCCAGCAGGCCTGTGTGTAATGCTGCAACCCTTCAGCGGGCACCAAGTATATGAACACAGAGAAATCAATGATGCCCTCAACAAAAGGTGCAAGCAAGACCAGAATGTCTGTAATATCACCACCAACCCCAGGTATGGCAAGGGCACTGAGAACAGTTAAGAAAGGTGCAAGTGTGGAAAGGCAAGGGGAGAAAGAAACACAAAAGAAATATAACAAGGTGAAGAGGAGAAGATGAAAGAAAGTACTTGGACTTACTGAATATTTCTTTTGTATCAGGCCATTTACATTTGAGATCTCATGCCATTCTTTAATAACTCCAGATGATGTTACATCTGGGCTCACCCACCATTTGGTATTTAACACCAAAACCCTTGGTCATTTTACTCCAGGACCTCTGTTTCTCTGTACAGAGTGAAATCGGTTCAACAGAGGAAACAGAGGCTCTGATGGATAGCAGCAAGAGACAGTGATAAGAGTTGCATCTGAGAAAAAATTTTCCTGTGAGTTATGTATACAAGGAGGGACTGAGGTAATCATTGAGGGATTTTCCTGAACAGAAGCATCTTTACCCCTTGCCCATTCTTCCCCTCTCTCACTCTCCCCCTTTCTTTCTTCTCCCCTCTCCCCAGAGAAGTCAAGATTTCTTTAAGTTTCCTTTGGTCATAATTGCATTGCTGCTGAGCTATATGTAAGCATCAACTCTAGGTTTTTGTTTTTGGGTCACACCCGGCGGTGCTCAGGGGTTACTCCTAGCTGTCTGCTCAGAAATAGCTCTTGGCAGGCACAGGGGACCATCTGGGACACCGGGATTCGAACCAACCACCTTTGGTCCTGGATCAGCTGCTTGCAAGGCAAACACCACTGTAATCAACTCTAGGTTTTAAAGTCCAGATGGCAGATCCTAGAAGCTCTGACCCGTCTCACAGAGGATGGGACCGAGGAACATTAAGGAGGTTAAATAAGAATAGATTTCCCAAATCAGAAAACACCAACTACATGTCGCTGAAATCCCATATGGATGTCTGGGCTGACAGGAAGATACCCACTATTCAGAAGGCCAGACAGATGGAGACTTTTGGGGAGCAGATGAAGTAGATGCAACGACCACTCAGAGTTACTACAGAAGTTTATTCTTGGGTTAAGTGACTGTGATGCTTTCAGTGTTCCTCAAACTACGGCCCGCGGGCCACATGTTGTATTTGTTCCCATTTTGTTTCTTCACATCAAAATAAGATGTATGCAATGTGCATAGGAATTTGTTTGTAATTTTTGTTTTTACTATAGTCTGGCTCTCCAATGATCTGAGGGCCCCTGTTTAAAAAGTTTGAGGACCCCTGCTTTAGATTTTAGAGATGAACCTGGCACGGGAATCTTTATAAATCTCAGTCAAGTGATTACTGCACAATGTCTAATGAACTCAGGTTGGGAAGAGGGGCTGCACTGTGTTCTCCATGTGGAGCTGATGTAGTTAATATCTTTCTTGGATTAAAAGTTAAATGCTTACAAGTATGTGTCATATAGATGAAAATATAGTTTTTATATACACATTCAATTTGTATTGGAGAAGTCCAAATCAGGGAATGTTAAAATTCTCAGACTATGGTCTATCTTATAAGTGAGGCAAGAAATTGATTTTGAGATACAGAAAAAAAGCTTTTTGAAAATGTTCTGCTTGATTTTTCCCAGAAATAACAGCTATACTTATTTCATAATAGGTACAAATATGTATATCAGAGGGTCAAGACTTTGAAATGGCAGACACACATTCTTTTCATAGATATGGGCTCAGGAAAGGGAGAAGGAATATTATTCCTTGACATCATTCTCTCAGAAAAGGTTAAAGCCCAAGAAGATTTACATCTTAGGGTCAAGGAGACAGCCACTATGTGAAGCTTGAAACATCTGACTAACTTTAGGAATAATCATCGTTCCTTTGAAGGCAAACTACTGGCTTACTTATTTAGGGATCACTTCTGGCAGTTCTCAGGGGACCAGGAATGGTAATGGGTGTCAAACCTACGTCAGCCATGCACAACCTTACTCAATGTTCTATCTCTCTGGCCTCAAACTTTAGTCAGCTTGAATGGCCTTTACTCTTAGATTTATATTTTGAAGAAAAGGGTAATCATCAACAAACCAGATCATGTAATTTTATAGATTGGACACACTAATCCATTAGCACAAAAATTAAGAGGTTATTGTATCAGCCTGACCTAATCTGGGCTCCCACTCCCTATATACTTTGCAATGTCTGTGAGTTATGTGAAGCATACTGCAATTCCACATGCCAAAAGTAAGGAGTAATGCTAATTAACTCCAAGAAAATTATAAAGCTTAGATGTGGTGGCAGCACAATAAATAAGTACTCAACACATTTTCTAATTAACTCAATGTTGCAAAATATTTTAATATCTAATACTTTACTCATATGATTGGAGAAAGCCAAGGGCATTCCAAATTTCATCTAATCAAACAAATGAGAATTTAAGCAATAATTTAATTCTGGTATTGTTCACAATGATCTCTTTTAAATGTCATTTGTACAAAAATGATTTGCCTCCTTAGATGACTTAGATTTTAAAACCAAAAGAGAATAAATGAACTTGGAAAAGTTCAATAGGGTCTCAAGAATTCCACAGGGTTCTCTGCTTGTCACATGCGCAACTACAACCCTCAATCTGGTCAGCAAGGAAGAATAAGGCAAATTCAGTATCTCGACAATGTTTTACTTTAATGAAATTATAAGTGTTAGCCGTGTGTTTAAAAAGTGCAGCTTTTAATAAAGAAGTCATTGGGAATTCATGCTTATAAAAAAGAGAACATCTTTTCTGGTTTTAAAATCTAATTTTCTATTAGTAAAGTGGGTTCTTTTCTTTGTATTTAACCAATAAAACCAATTGTGTAGAAAGACAAAGGTGCTGTGGGTTAGGATATGTGCGTTCTAGCCATCACCAGCTTTAACCACAGAGCACTGAGATGCATCACTGGCTGTTCTGCTTTCACTTGCCTAGTCTCTGAGGATATCTCACTGATGATCAATGAGCTCCTTCCCAGATCTAACAGAATTTCACAGAGTGACTCTTCCAGATGAACTGGAAAAGTTATAGTCACTTAGAGTTACTTAAAAGATTATAAGTCGTATTCAGGCAAGACAAAGTGAGACAAAATAAAAACAGAAAAAAATTTAGTGAATAATGTTCATGAGGTTGTATAGTAAAGGAAATAGCATTCATTATTATGAATATTAATCTTATCTATTTCATCTCTTAAATTTAACCATGTGGATAATTAGTTGCATAATATAGGGATTTGAGTGGTTTAACCATTTTTTGAATGTTGAAAAGACTACAGTTTATATCTAGATGCATGGATTGAATTGAATTTGGTCTCAAAGCGTATCCTGTGATAGTTGGTAATTTGGTAGACAGGAAAGAAAAAGTAGAGTTAATAGAAATTGCTCAAAAATTATACATAAATCGGGGCCCGGGAGATAGCATGGAGGTAAGGCGTTTGCCTTTCATGCAAAAGGTCATCGGTTTGAATCCCGGTGCCCCATATGGTCCCCGGTGCCTGCCAGGAGCAATTTCTGAGCATGGAGCCAGGAATAACCCCTGAGCACTGCCGGGTGTGACCCAAAAACCAAAAAAAAAAAAAATTATACATAAATCACATCAAAACAAAACATTATTTGCCTTTTACACAGGGCTTTAACTTAAAATGGTTGAGATGTTTATTAAGAGTCTTTAAATTTCCCTCTTAGAGATGTACCCCCAATTAACTATTGAGTCTTTGAATTCCTATCTTAGAGATGTTCCCTCTATAAACTCCTTTGTTTTGAGGAGGTCATAACCTATGGTATTCATATATACTGCATATATTGTAACATAGTTTGACATGACATGCAGTATTATCAATATTCTAGGTGGCAGATGCTAGAAAAGAGTGAAGATGGTTTTCCTGAACTCAGTGATTTTCCTGAATTCAGCATATAAATGAACTGGGAAAGTTCCAATTTGGTACAAAATTGATAGACTTCAAAATCTATGCTCTTCTCACACGTGCTTGTCATTCTCCAGCCACTTTTGGTAGGGAAGTAAAGTGAGTAATCCCACATCCAGTGGTGTTCAGGGTTTACCTTGGCTCTGTGCTCAGGGATCACTTGCGGGAGGCTCAGGGGACATATACAATGCTGGGGAAAGAACCTAACTCGGCTGTGTGTGCAGGACAAGTGTCTTATCCACTATTCTACCTCTTCATCCTCAGTTTCACTCTTGACAGAAGTTATAAATAATTGACATTTACCGACCAACTTGGGTCACTAAAAATATATAACTACCTTTCCCTGTAGGATTGCTTAAAAGTAGAGTTCCAGTACAATGCCTGTCTCGAATACGGGCAGGGGGTGGGGGAGGAGGGAGATAGGGGACATTGGTGATGGGAATGTTGCACTGGTGAAGGGGGTGTGCTCTTTGTATGAGTGAAACCAAACTGCAATCATGTTTGTAATCACAGTGTTTAAAAAATAAATAAAAAGAAAGATTAAAAAGGAATAAAATTTTTTTAAAAAGTCAGTTCCAATGATTCAATTTTAAATGAAATTTATGTTTTCTTTATAAAGAATACACCGGTATTCCTAATAATAAAATCAAATTAAACAAAAACTTTATTGAAATCAATAAAATCCCAATGATAGAAATATTAAAGATAAAAGTAAATTTCCTTGAAACAAATCCCATCCGGGACATCCTTAATACTGCTGGGCCACCAACAAGTGCCAGTTCTAATATGATATCCTGAGAATAAGGAAAATGGGATGAAC
>PVKC010030674.1:0-14692 GCA_004027635.1 Crocidura indochinensis
GGTTCGAATCCTGGTGCCCCATATGGTCCCCCGTGCCTGCCAGGAGCAATTTCTGAGCATGGAGCCAGGAGTAACCCCTGAGCACTGCCGGGTGTGACCCAAAAGCCAAAATAAATAAATAAAATTAGAATAACAACAACAGGGGCCTTCAAACTATGGCCCACGGGCCACATACTGTACTTGTTCCATTTTTGTTTCTTTACTTCAAAATAAGATATATGCAGTGTGCATAGGAATTTGCTCGTAGTTTTTGTTTTTACTATAGTTCGGTCTCCAATGATCTGAGGGACAGTGAACTGGCCCCCTGTTTAAAAAGTTTGAGGACCCCTGTAGCTGGTATTAGGAGAAATTGTGCCTTTTTGATTCTTGGGATCTGGATGTAATAACTGGAACTCTAGCAGTTAAGTAGAGCCATAAAGAGAGACAGAGGATGGGGCCCAGGTGTGGAAAAGCAAGAGTTGAACGGCACCTGATCTCTGGGAAGTTTCCCAAACGTAACTAACAATCCTAATTAACTATAGGATGGTTCATTAAGTAACACTTCTAGGTGATCTTATGTAAAATAAAAATTAATTTATGGGGCCGGAGAGATATCATCGAGGTAGGTCGTTTGTCTTCCATGGAGATGGATGGTGGTTCAAATCCTGGCATCCCATATGGTCCCCCAAGCCTGCCAGGAGCGATTTCTGAGCGTAGAGTCAGGAATGACCCCTGAGCGCTGCTGGGTGTGACCCAAAAACCAAAAAAAAATTATATATTATTTAAGTCATTTTAAATTTTAAAAAGGAATAGTGAGTGTGGGGTTCTCTTTACAGATAGCTAAATACAATTTCTAAATGATACAATTCCTATTCAAAATAACAAAAGAGATGTCTGAGAAATAGCATAGAGTAGGACTCTTGCCTTGCATGTGGCCAACCTGAGTTAGGTCCCCAGCACCCCATATGGTCCCCTGAGAGCTCCAGTAATGATTCCTATGTGTGGAACCAGAAGTAAACCCTGAGCACTGTGAGGTGTGGCCCAAAAACTAAAAAGAAAAAAAAATACTGAAAAATGTGTTGTTTGGGACAATAAGTATTCAGCCAAAAAATCTAGGGAAAGGTGGCTTTCTAGATTCCAGGAATAGCCAAAATTTTCTTTGCAAAGACATTTCTTTGATGCAAAGATGAGTATGATAACTTTTTTTATGTCTTCAAGGAAGAATAGCATAATTCTAAAAGTATTTAAATCCTTCTGATAAAGTGTTTGCCTCCTGTCTGTAGCTATTGAATGAGATTCCCTCAAATCAATTTCCATTCTTAAAAATGTTTTTTTACTTTTCTTTTGCATTTACATCTAAGGTATGGCATGGATGGCAAGAGTA
The DNA here is from genome assembly GCA_004027635.1 of Crocidura indochinensis. Lineage (NCBI taxonomy): Eukaryota > Metazoa > Chordata > Mammalia > Eulipotyphla > Soricidae > Crocidura > Crocidura indochinensis. The sequence goes on from PVKC010030674.1 coordinate 1,364, forward strand.
ATAGCTCTATAATTAGTTATTTAGAAATATGTGGGAAACTTGGAGAATCCCACATGAAAATCCTTCTGGACTTGTCCACATGTTTTTCTTCTCCTCTAAGGAAGCCACATCCTATTTCTGGACCAAATTATTGTCTCTCCCTCTTGTCCATCCTTTCTACCCTTTTAGTGTTTTTTATTTTTTGTTTTTGTTTTGTTTTAGTGTTAACTGTGGTGTTGATAACCTAATGTAAACTGGAGCATCACAGAATCAACAGGAGCCATCAGAGTAGAACAAGTTCCACACTCAGCAAATGCTACAAGAAGGATCAATGGATTCAGAGACTATTTGCCCAAGTAGAATATACCATGAATTTAAATCTGAACCAACTAGTTGGGTCTAACTTCTAGTTTGTTAGTCAACTTCTAAGTATTTCAAATAGTTCAGCTATTTGAATCTAGGTGACACTGTATGAAATAGCTAAGCAGGGTTATGAACCAAACGCAAACTGGATTGGCCAGCATATGCCAGGATCAAATGTTGGCTTGTGCTAGACAATGATAAAGGATTTAGAAATTACTTTGCATACTTAGCATGGAGGCAAGGCCTCAAGAGACAGAGATGCAAAATTTGATCTATACAATATGTCTCCAGTGGAGTCCAGACTCTTTCAAAGGCTACAAGCTCATCATTTCAACTGGTGCTGAATGCTGCTGACACGTGTTGCCCAGGAGGTGGCATCAGATCTGATCTGATCTGCAGGACAGAAGCAGTCCTGGATAGACACCACAGCATAGTAACTCACTGTGGGACATAAACAGCTTGATGATATCAGGCAAGACTTTTTTTTTTTTTTTGGTTTTTGGGCCACACCCAGTGACGCTCAGGGGTTACTCCTGGCTATGTGCTCAGAAGTTGCTCCTGGCTTGGGGGACCATATGGGAAACCGGGGGATCGAACCGCGGTCCTTCCTAGGCTAGCACAGGCAAGGAAGGCACCTTACCTCCAGTGCCACCGCCTGGCCCCCTCAGGCAAGACTTTAATCAAAATTCAGGAAATAGGGGCCGGAGAGATAGCATGGAGGTAGCGTGTTTGCCTTGCATGCAGAAGGACGGTGGTTCGAATCCCGGCATCCCATGTGGTCCCCCGAGCCTGGCAGGGGTGATTTCTGAGTGTAGAGCCACGAGTAGCCCCTGAGTGTTGCTGGGTGTGACCCCCCTAAAAAACAAAAAATCCAAACAAACAAACAAACTCAGGGAATAAACACTATACAAAAACTACCCTAAGTTTTATGTAGTGAATAATCCTCATCAACTCTATGTTCAGCAAAAGCCAACATCAAACCACAGTGTTGACAGTCATGATTTCTAAATGATATAACTAGAGGAGTGAGTGGACACAGAGAGAAGTGAGTATGCAGCCCCAGAGCTCCTTGATTGGACGTAAGAGATGACAGTATAATTTTTTAAATTTTTGTTTTTTGGGGGAGCACATTCTATAGTGCTTAGGCCTTATTGCTGTCCCTGTGCTCAGAGATCATGTCTAATGGGGCTAGGGAGACCATATGTGGTGCCTGGGATCAAAACTGGGTCAGCCATGTGCAATGCAAGTGCCTTACTAATACTATCATTCCAGTCCGACAGTACCTTTTTTTTTTAAAATCAATACTATTGTGATTTACAAAGTTCTTCATAGTTGAGTTTAAGACATACAGTGTTTCAAGGCCAATCCCACCACCAGTGTCAACTTTCTTTCACCAATGCTCCCAGACATCCCATGTGGTTCATCCCATGTTACCACGCCCTATCCCCCAGCCTTGACAGAATAACAGGCTCATTTCAAGTTTTGATAGTCAAAGTTAGTTTCTCATGATTGCATTGTTATTGGCTCTGACTTGGATATTTAGTTCTGTCCTTTTTTACCAATGCATCTCAATGCATCTGAGACCTCTTGGCCCCTGCCTCCTATCATTACATATTTATGCCTTTCCTTTACTTAATTTCTTTTTTTTCCCTCATTATGCTCTGGGGCCTAAAGTGTTCTTGACAATTACCATTTAAACCATTGCAGATGCCTTACCATTTGCCCCATCACTCCATCCCTCCTCCTCCTGCTCCTCCTCCTCCTCCTCCTGCTCCTCCTCCTCTTCCTCCTCCTCCTCCTCCTCCTCCTTCTTCTTCTTCTTCTTCTTCTTCTTCTTCTTCTTCTTCTTCTTCTTCTTCTTCTTCTTCTTCTTCTTCCTTCTTCTTCTTCTTCTTCTTCCTTTCTTCTCTTCTTCCTTCTTCTCTTCTTTCTTCTTCTTTTCTTCTTTCTTCTTTCTTCTTTTTTTCCTGTATGTCTTTTAATTTTGTCATTTTGATTACAATCTATCTATTTTTTCTGTTTGAGTCTATTTTTGCTGGTATCCTTTTAGCCTTGTGAATCTGATGCCCATATTCCTCAACTCCAGAAAATTCTTATCAGATATCTTTATTAATTTGCCATCAATTTGCCTTCATAATCTTCAAGGACTCAGATGATTTTTATATTGTTCCTCAACCCCATCCCATATTTCTCTAGTGGGTTGTTCATCTCATTTCATACATTTTCCCATCTTCTGTTATTTTCTAGAGGTTTCCTACATTTCATCTTGGAGCTGTTTGATCTTTGATCAGCTGCTGTTACTCTGAGGCGTAAAGTTTCCATTGAAGTTTTATATTTTAAAATCACTTTTCATTTCTGCTTTTGTTTTCTTCTTTCTGCTTGCTCACAATTTCTTGTGCTTTGCTGCTTACCTGTGCCATCATTTCTTTGAGCTCATTAAAACTCCTCACCATAGTGTCATTAAAGTAATTCTCTGAGGATTACAGAACTGATTGATGCCTTCCATATTATTGTTTTATTCATTGAATGTAGTGTTTATGCATTTCACCCCATTGTGTTTGCCATGCTCCTGCTGCTGTGTTGAGGTTTCCCCACATGATAGTTTTAAGGTATTAGACTGTGAGTCGCTCTTTTCTTTGCCTGCTTCACTCAGTGACAGGAAGTGACAAATTATACAACTGTGAGCAGTGTGAAATTTGTGAATAGAGGTGTCACACAGTCACATATGGAGGGTAATACAACTCAATTTCCAAAAGGGCTCCAGAGATGCCAGCAGGAAAAGTAATCTTACCTGGGAGGGTGGGAGAACAAGCAGAGGGTCAGGAGATATGGAGCTGGGCCAGTTAATATGGAGAGGTCAAAATGTTCCAGTATTGCCAGAGACACTGGAATCATCCAGTGGTCCTCCCAGCAGTCAATTCTACTAACTGTGTCTTGGAGTGTGAAATTATTCAAACATTTTAGAGTAGTAGAAATGGGTTCTAAAAACTGTAGCCTGTTAAATGGCTACTTCCACATGCACTAGTGGAAATGTCTTTGCATCAGATGGCAGGTTATTTTTTTTTTTGTTGTTTATTTTCTGGGCAACACCTGACAGCACTCAGGAGTTATTCCTGGTTCTGTGTTCAGGAATTACTACTGGTAGGCTCGAGGGGCCATATGGGATGTCTGTGATTGAACCCAAGTCAGCTGCATACAAGACAAAAGCCCTACCTGCTATGCTATTGCTCTGGCCCTAAAGCAAAAAACTTTTTAATTCTTTTGGGTCATGCCCTGTGATGTTCAGAGTTTACTCCTGACTTTGCACTCAGGAATTACTCCTGGTGAGGCTCAGGGAACCCACATGTAGTGTCTGGAATTGAAACGGGGCAGGATACATGCAAGGCAAATGCCTTACTGTTGCTATGACCCTAGATGACAAATAATTTAAAAATAATTGTGCCCCACCTAGCTTAGGTCAAAGCTTTCTTCTGATTTTGCACTCAAGGAATACTTTTAGGGCTCAAGGGATCAAATGTAGTGCTGGGATCAAATCCAGATTGACTTCATGCAAGACAAGCACCTTACCTTTTGTACTAGCTCCCATGCCTGAATAAATTAACTTCTCTTGCTTCACCTCGTGCAGCATCCCAAGCTCCAATGGATAGTGCTGCAACTCCTGAGCATATCCGGGGAATATGTGATCTTAGCACACCAGAACAATCATGAATATCACTTAGCTGGTAGTACTAATTATGATCTTAGAAAAGGCCAAGAGGGGAGCCGGGAGGTGGCGCAGGAGGTAAGATGCCTGCTGCCTTGCCTAGGACAGACCACGGTTTCATCCCCCGGTTCCCATATGGTCCCCAGTACCTGCCAGGAGCGACTTCTGAGCGCATAGCCAGGAGTAACCCCTGAGCGTCACTGGGTGTGGCCCAAAAACCAAAAAAAAAAAAAGAAAAGGGCAAGAGAACCAAACAAAAAAGGCAAACATGAAACAAAACTGCACTTCAAGGGTCTGCAGGAACTTTCACTAACATTAAAAGCCTCGAAAGCTTTGGTGATTTCTATTATCTATTGATCTTCTTCATGTCAGCTCCTATCACCTGTGGGAAAATCAACAAGGTAATCAGTGGTTTCAGTGTGGTTGATGCTCCAGAGGTGATCTCTTTCATGTGGACAAGTTACACATGGAGAAAAGAATTCTGATATTTGGTTTGTAACCAATGATCTTGTGAACGCATGCTGTCCCTTCAGGGAAGTGGTTTACCATCATCTTAACAGACAGTGGCAGAATTTCACTCTCTAGCTCAGTGTCATGTTCATTTCCGGTTTCTCAACCTTTAACTCATAGTCTCTAGGGGACTTGACTTATTGATTTACCAGAGGTCATAAAGGATTTACTTGGTACTTCCAACCATATGGTTTCTGCCACATCTCTTCCATTAAGATATTGTTGTGTGACAGTGTCCATGGATGATATGTAAAAGGATGAGTGCCATGGGTTCCAACAAATACTTATTAAAGCAGACTGCAGGCTGAATTTTTTCTAGGATGAATTTTGACGACTAAAGTCCTAAGAGATCTTAGAAACTATTAGGTTAAAGGACATCTATGTTTTGAGGTTTTGTTTGTATGTCACATCTGGCAGTGTTCAGGGGTTATTCCTGTCTGCATTCAGGAGTCACTCATGGAGGATTCAGAGGACCATATGGGATGCTGGAGATTGTACCAAATTGGCTGTGTGCAAGGCAAATGCTCTACCTGCTGTACTATTGCTCTGGCACCTATCAGACTCCTGTGGGGTGTCATCCTATTTTTTGCCATAATGACAGTGGACAAATAAGATTTGGAAAGAAGGTGGCCAGTGCATATTTTAGATGTTGGGAGATGTATTCTAACTAGAAGATCTTGTCTCTGCAGCAACATTCTGGGGGAGAGGGAAATGGTGAAATTTAATAATAATAAAATAGTCAGATTTTGTTAACATAAGCCTACCTCAAAGGACAAGACACAATGTTCAGTGAATTTATTTGAGCTTTGTAATTAATATGTACTACATGCAGCTAAGAGACCCACTCATTTTCTGGGAAAACTGACAGTTGCCTGAGGTCTTTTATTTATTTATTTATTTTTGAGTAATATGATTTGGTCCAAACTCAGCAGTGCTCAAGGCTAATGAGCTTTTTGCTCAGAAATCATCCCAGCAGTGCTCAGGGGACCATATTCAGTGTTAGGGATAAGCTAGAGTTGTTTACATGCAAGACAAGTACATGTACTATCCAACCCCAATTAAATACTTCTGTTGTTGTTATTGTTGTTGTTTTGGCACCACTCCTGACAGCGCTCGGGTTTTTCCTGGTTATGTGACCAACTTTTGGCAGGCTCAGAAATTGAACCCGGGTCAACCGCAAACGAGGCAAATATCTTATCCACTGTGCTACCTCTCTGGCCCCAAATGCTTTTTAAAGTTTGAATTTTATTTTGTTGTTTTACTACATTCACACCCAGCGTTTCTGCATGTAAGTGGAGGATATGTCTCAGGAAAGTGGTGGTGGACAATAAGCAGAGATCGTGTCAGATCTTTTCTCCCAGCTCTGTAAGTAGTTTAGGAGTTGACTCTTGGAAGTATGGGCACGTCACACATTACAATCCCCTCCCCCCAAATAATGAACAGGGATCACAGCTTTCCTTATTTGTTTGTGTGTTTTTCCAAAGAGTGTTAGGGGGCCTCTTGATTGCATCCCTGTGGATGCAGAGCTGCTTGAACTGTGGTACTGGAGACCACCAGAACCAGCCCAGCAGTGCTAAGGGATTAGACTTCTTGTATGGAATTCATTTTAACTCATCTTGATGGTAGGGATTGTTCAAGAGTTCTCATATTCCATGTGATGCTACCCTCAAGTTTGGCAGATTTTCTATAAAGCTAAAAGCAGAAACTTGCTTACTTTTAAGGGCTTAGTTAGGCTTTCTCTTCACTTTAAGCTCAGGAATCACTCTTGGTGGTCCTTAAGGGACCATATTGGATGCCAGGGATCAAACTCAGGTTTGACCATGTGCAAAGCAAATGCTTTACTCACTATAATATCTTTGCATCCTAAGCTTTTATGATTTTTTTCCAGTGGGCGGGCTTCGAGCATCATACCTAGTGATGCTTGAGGGCTATTCTTGGCTTTGTACTCAGTAATGACCTCTAGAAGTGCTCAGGAGGCTATGTGTGGTGCTGGGATTCCAATTGGATTGTCAGGATGCAGAGAAAGCACCTTAATTTCTGTACTATTTCTAGGATCGACTGTTTATCTTCTTTTTAAATTATCTTTATTTAAACACAGTGATTACAAATATGATTGTAGTTGTATGATTTCAGTCATATAAAAAACACCCCCTTTCACCAGTGCAACATTCCCACCACCAATGTCCCAGATCTCCGTCCTCTCCACACCACCCATACCTGTACTCGAGACAGGCCTTCTACTTCCCTCATTCATTCACATTGTTAAGATAGTTCTCAATGTACTTATTTCTCTAACAGCACTCATCACTCTTTATGGTGAGCTTCATGTCATGAGTTGCGCCTTTCAGCCCTCATCTCTTTTGTCTCTTAGAATTATTGCAAAAATATCTTTCATTTTTCTTAAAACCCACAGATGAGTGAGACTATTCTGCATCTATCTTTCTCTCTCTGACTTATTTCTCTCAGCATAATAGATTCCATGTACATCCATGTATAGGAAAAATTCATGACTTCATCTCTCCTGACAGCTGCATAATATTCCATTGTGTATTTATACCACAGTTTATTTAACCACTCATCCGTTGAAGGGCATCTTGGCTGTTTCCAGAGTCTGGCTATTGTAAATAGCACTGCAATGAATGTAGGTGTGGGGAAGGGAGTTTTGTATTGTATTTTTGTGTTGCTTGGGTATATCCCTAGGAGTGGTATAGCTGGATCGTAATGGAGCTCGATTTCCAGTTTTTGGGGGAATCTTCATATCGCTTTCCATAAAGGTTGAACTAGACCGAATTCCCACCAGCAGTGAAAAAGAGTTCCTTTCTCTCCACATCCCTGCCAGCACTCCTTTGTTTTCTTTCTTTGTGATGTGTGCCAATCTCTGTGGCGTGAGGTGCTACCTCATAGTTGTTTAGATTTGCATCTCCCTGACGATTAGTGACATGGAGCATCCTTTCATGTGCCTTTTGGTCATTTGCATTTCTTCTTTTACAAAGTGTCTGTTCATTTCTTCTCCCCATTTTTTGATGTGGTTAGATGTTTTTTTTTTCTTGTAAAGTTCTGTTAGCGCCTTGTATATTTGGATATTAGCCCCTTATCTGATGGGTATTGGGTGAATAATTTCTCCTACTCAGTGGGTGGCTTTTGTATTCTGGGCACTATCTCCTTTGAGGTGCAGAAGCTTCTCAGCTTACTATAGTCCCATCTGTTTATCTCTGCTTCCACTTGTTTGGAGAGTGCTGTTTTCTCCTTAAAGATGCCTTTAGTTTCAATGTCATGGAGTGTTTTTACCTACATATTGTTCTATATACCTTATGATTTCAGATCTGATATCAAAGTCTTTAATCCATTTGGATTTTACTTTTGTACATGGTATTAGCTGGGGGGTCTGAGTTCGCTTTTTTGCAAGTGACTAACCAGTTGTGCCAACACCACTTGTTGAAGAGGCTTTCCTTGTTTCATTTAGGATTTCTTTCTCCTTTATCAAATACTGAATGGTTGTATGTCTGGGGAACATTCTCTGAGTACTAAAGCCTATTCCACTGATCTGAGGGTCTGTCTTTATTCCAATACCATGCTGTTTTGATAATTATTGCTTTGTAATACAGCTTAAAATTGGGGAAAGTAATGTCTCCCATATTCCTTTTCCCAAGGATTGCTTTAGCTATTCGAGGGTGTTTATTGTTCCAAATGAATGTCAAAAGTGCCTGATCCACTTCATTGAAGAATGTCATGGCTATCTTTAGAGGAATCACGTTAAATCTGTACAATGCTTTTGGGAATATTGCCATTTTTTTTGTTTGTTTGTTTGTTTGTTTTTGGGGTCACACCCGGCAGTGCTCAGAGGTTACTCCTGGCTCCAGGCACGGGGGACCATATGGGACACCGGTATTCGAACCAATGACCTTTTGCATGAAAGGCAAACGCCTTACCTCCATGCTATCTCCCGGGCCCCAGGGAATATTGCCATTTTAATGATGTTGATCCTGCCAATCCATGAGCAGGGTATGCGTTTCCATTTCTGCGTGTCCTTTCTTATTTCTTGGAGTAGTGTTTTTATAGTTTTCTTTGTATAGATTCTTCACATTGTTAGTCAGGTTGACTCCAAGATATTTGAGTTTGTGTGGCACTAATGTGAATGTTTTTTTTGTTTTTGTTTGTTTGTTTGTTTGTTTGGGTCACACCTGGCAGTGCTCAGGGGTTACTCCTGGCTGTCTGCTCAGAAATAGCTCCTAGCAGGCACGGGGGGGGGGGGCATATGGGACACCGGGATTTGAACCAACCACCTTTGGTTCTGGATTGGCCACTTGCAAGACAAACACCACTGTGCTAGCTCTCCAGGTCCGGGGTTGTTTTCTTAATGCCCATTTCTTCCCTATTATTATTGGTGTATAGAAAGTACATTGATTTTTGTGTGTCAATTTTGTATCCTGCCACCTTGCTATATGAGTCTATTGTTTCTAGAAGCTTTTTGGTAGAGTCTTTAGAATTTTCTAAGTAGAGTATCATGTCATTTGAAAACAGTGAGAGCTTGACTCTTCCTTTCCTATCTGGATTCCCTTGATATATTTTTCTTGCCTAATCGCTATGGCAAGTACTTCCAGTGCTATGTTGAATAGGAGTGGTGAGAGAGGACAGTCTTGTCTTGTATCAGAATTTAGAGGAAAGGCTTTTAGCTTTTCTCCATTGAGAATAATATTTACCACTGGCTTGTGGTAGATGGTCATAACTATATTGAGAAAGGTTCTTTTCATTCCCGTCTTGCTGAGTGTTTTCATCAAGAAAGGGTGTTGGACCTTATCAAATGCTTTCTCTGCGTCTATTGATATGACCATGTGGTTTTTATTTTTCTTGTTGTTGATGTTGTTTATTATGTTGATAGATTTATGGAAGTTAAACCATCCTTGCATTCCTGGGACGAAACCTACTTGATCATAGTGAATGATCTTCTTGATGAGGCATTGGATCCTGTTTGCCAGGATTTTGTTGAAGATCTTTGCATCTGTGTTCATCAGGGATATTGGTCTATAATTTTCTTTTTTGGCAGCATCTTTATCTGGTTTTGGTATTAAGGTGATACTGGCTTCATAAAATCTATTTGGGAGTGTTCCTGTTTTTTTTTTTTTTTCAATTTCATGAAAGAGCAAGGCCAGGATTGGTAGTAGTTCCTATTGAAAGGTTTGAAAGAATTCATTCGTGAATCTATCCAGCCCTGGGCTTTTGTTTTTGGGCAAATTTTTGATTTTGGTTTTAATTTCCTCAATAGTGATGGGATGTTTAGATATGCTACATCTTCTTTATTCAACCATGGAAGTGTATATAAGTTCAAGAATTTATACATTTCTTCCAGGTTCTCATATGTAGTGGCATAGATTTTCTCAAAGTAGTCTCTGAATACCCTTTGAATCTCTGCAGTATCTGTAGTGATCTCCCCCTTTTCATTTCTAATATGGGTTATCAAGTTTCTCTCCCTCTCTTTCTTTGTGAGTTTTGCCAATAGTCTGTCAATCTTGTTATTTTTTTCAATGAACCAACTTCTGCTTTCGTTGATCTTTCGGATTGTTTTTGTGTTTCCACTTCATTGATTTCTACTCTCAGCTTTGTTATTTTCTTCTGTCTCCCTATTTTTGGTTCCTTTTGTTGATCATTTTCTAATTCTATAAGCTGTGTCATTAAGCTATTTATAGCTTTGTAAGTACACATCAGGAAGTAATACATGAATAGGAAACACACATGAATAGCTTAATGATGCAGGTTTTCTTTTTCTCTCTTTTATTTTCTGCTTTGGGGGTCACACTTGACGCAGAGCTCAGGGGTTATTCCTGGCTCTGCACTCAGGATTCACACCTAATATTAAGTGGGGGACGCTATGGGATGCCATATATAAAACCCAGTTTGGGATGCCCAAGCGATGGCGCAAGTGGTAGGGTGTCTGCCTTGCACTAGCCTATGACCAACCACGGTTCCATCCCTCGGAGTCCCATATGGTCCCCCAAGCCAGGAGTGATTTCTGAGCGCATAGCTCAGTAACCCCTGAGAGTCACTGGGTATGACCCAAAAGCAGGAGAAAAAAAAACCAAATCCCAGTTTGGCCATGTGCAAAGCAAGCACTCTACCTGCTGCTTTGGCCTCAACTAGTTTACTTTTAGATGGACTGGCAAAGTCGACAAGCAGGTAAGAAAGAGGCAGGTGGAAGATAAAATAGACATGGACCATGAGGGATGGTTCAGTATGAAGTATGAGGCTATAAATCTGATCCCTGGAGCTGCCAGCACTCATGGATCACAGGCCAGCTGTGTTTGCTATCTGGACCACTGTATCACTTAGAGCATGTGATCCATGGAGCACTTTAGCTAGGTGTATGAAAACACCTGAACTAAAGTGTGTGACCCCTGACATGATGAAAAAGATGTTCCAGTACTATATCCAGGGTTCACCCATACAAAAGTGTATGAGCACAGCGACCTCTGGGGAGCACAACACCTAGAATACGCATGATCTCTCCAATCTCTGGGAAGCCTGTGTGTAAGCACCTCATCAAGACCTACAACTAAATGTTTGTGTTCTCTCTGTTTATCACAGCCACAACAAAGGAAAGGAAAGGGTGAACATAAAAACAAAAAGTGAATGGACATAATCAGTGGTAGGTAGTGCAAGTTGCCATGGCTCTTTATTTAGCAAAAAGAAATGAATACTTAGTGCAAAACATTTAGGCAGAACAGAAGAGCATAAAATAAATGAAGTTAATCCAGAGGTAAGTACCATAAACTGAGAAGTCTACTACTATCTATCTTTTTTTCTTCCCGAACTATGTCTAGGTACATGTGTATACATATATTTCAATTTGATTTACTTAGCACTTTTGGTCTGCAACTATAAATGCTGAGGGATCACTCCTGGCATTGCTTGTGAGACTGCTGGGAACTAAAATGTCAGTAAAATGAGAGGCAATTAAGTAACTTAGCCCCTGGACAATTCCTTTTTCCTTTACATATTTAGCATAAGAGTGTGTGTGGTGTGTGTGTGTGTGTGTGTGTGTATGTATATATATATATATATACATATATATGCTCATTTAAAATCTGCTACTGAAGTTTGCATCATAGTTATCATTCTATGTCACTACATAAATCTTTTTGGTTTGTGTTTTTGAGCCATACGTAACAATATGTAGGACTTACTCTTTGCTCTGCACTCAATGGTCATTCTTGGTGGTGCACAGGGGACTCTGTGGAATGCTGGGGACTAAATCTGGTTGGGCCAAGTGTAAGACAAGTGCCCTGCTTTCTGTACTCTCTTTGGAGCCCCATCAATACATATTCTTATACCAATAGATTTTTAAAGTTATATAGAATTTCCTTAAACAGAAAGTGCCTTAAACTACTTTACCTGGTGTCCTACTGTTTCTCATTTAATAACTAGTGTATTTTTCTTCATTTTTCCATTTACCTGCCAGTGTAGAAAATTATATGGTTGTCTTCACAACAAGCTATGACCACATGTTTCTTAACCGATTACTGCACATAACTCTGAAGGTATCTGAAGTCGAGTTATTCCATTACCTGAAATGATTTTTTTAAAATCTCATTTTTTTCTCTATAGGTTTTCACAATCCCCCTTTTAGACTGAACAATAATAGTCAATATTTGTTATTCTTTTTTTTGGGGGGTCACACCCGGCAGCGCTCAGGGGTTACTCCTGGCTCCATGCTCAGAAATTACTCCTGGCAGGTACGGGGGACCATAATAGCCAATATTTGTTATATACTAACATAACGTCTGTCAGTTCTGGGAACATTTGTGTGGCAATAAAATTTACTTAAGAGACACACACATAGATTGCAAAGCATATCTTTTATGATGCCAAAGACGTGAGTCATTCATTTGGTAGATACTGAGAACCTAAATAAGCAGAGAGCACTTTTCAAGACTGGTAGCATTCCAGGATCACTGTAAGTTTCCATAATGCGCAAGGATAATGAGAAATAGAATGTCTTTCAGAGGGGTTTCTTTTTCCATTGATGAACTAACAAAAGATTTAAGGAGGCAGTGTTTAAGGATAGTTAGAAGCAATAGAGGCTATTACGATTTTTACATAGAGTTAGCATAGGTTTGGATATTAGGAAATTTCAGGGGGTAACTACAAACCTTTATGTGTAGTTCATTCTCTGCATTCCCACCATTAGAGTTTCAGAATTTCCCACCACCCAAAGACACTTCTACTTAAATCTCCCATATCTCTTCCTCATTTCCATCTTAGCAACCATCAAAGTTTCCCCTCAATCTAAAAGTTAGTTTTGTTGTTGCTGGTGTTTTTGTTTGTTTGTTTTTTTTGCTTGTTCAATTGCTTAAGTTATTTCAGTAGTCCATGCAGGAGTGAAACCACCTGGCAATCCCCTTTCATTTTCTCACTTATTTCACTCAGAACAATAAACATGACAAGTGCTGGAGGAATAGCAGAGTGTGATCTCTGGCACTGGAAGCAGGATCATGTGGTGAGCAAGCTCATGACCTTGCACACGTTAAATATGTGTTGTAGGGGCCCGGGAGATAGCATGGAGGTAAGGCATTTGCTTTTCATGCAAAAGGTCATCAGTTCGAATCCCGGTGCCCCATATGGTCCCCCGTGCCTGCCAGGAGCAATTTCTGAGCATGGAGCCAGGAGTAACACCTGAGCACTGCCGGGTGTGACCCAAAAACCACAAAAAAAAAATATGTGTTGTACATTTTTATGTTAAAGGAATATCCATAATCGCTTTCACAGAAGAATCAGTTTAA
>PVKC010030675.1:0-14753 GCA_004027635.1 Crocidura indochinensis
GAAGAAAGAAAGAAAGAAGAAAGAAAGAAAGAAAGAAAGAAAGAAAGAAAGAAAGAAAGAAAGAAAGAAAGAAGAAAGAAAACTTAATTTAACCCTTATATATTTGCTATTTAGAACAAGAACTTAATGAAAGATAAATTAATTTTTCATGGCCACTGCTAATATTCCCCATAAAATACACCATGTATTTGGTTTTGCAAATTGACTGAAAAGATGTCTACATCTTTCTCTCTTTATCTGAAATTCTCTTTGAGAAGACTAGGTGAAAGTAATAATTCTATTTAAACAGACTATTTTTTATCAACAGCTTATCAAAGACATTATTTGTAGACTTGGTGAGACCATTCTCTAGGTACAGTATAGCCCAACTACATAACTTAGAAAGTTGTTACTTCTTTATACTTTAAACTCTTCCTGTAATTTTACATGGTACAATTAAAACCCGAGGCTTTGAAAGCCAGAGATCTGGTTTCACACTTGACTTAGTCAGTTACTTTATAACTTTAGGCAAGTAATTTAAAATTTTGGGCTTCAGTTTATATACAAAATGAAAATACAATTTTAAAAGCCACCTCATAATATTATTGATGATCAAATGAGTCTGTTCTTATAAAGGACATATAACAGTCTCTTGTATATTATAAGTACTTAATGAAAACTTTAATTGTAATTGGTTAGAATATAAAAATAGTTGTTTTGAATCTATATATTACAGTATACTGTCCTTCCCAATTCTTTTTCTTAAAATTTTTATTTAAACACTACATTTACAAGCTTATTCATAATGAATTTTTTCACAGCTAATGTTGTTTATGATTTAATTATGGTCAAACAATGTAAAGCAAACTTTACCAGTACAAATTTCCTGCCATTAATGTCCCCAATTTTCTCTCAACCTCCTCAATCCCCTCTTCCCTGCCTGTCTCAGGGACATACATTTTTCTTCTCTCTCTCTCCCTCTCTCTCTCTCCCTCTTTTATCTCTCTTTATATCTTTTTTCTTGGATAAAGATGAAAATTTCATGATGACATTAAGTCCATCAAATATAATTGTTTAGAGTACTGGGATGAAAATGCCTCAAAATCCATTTCTCTCTCTACTGAAAATATTGGAAAAGTCAAGGGTCGGAGAGATAGCATGGAGGTGAAGCGTTTGCCTTGCATTCGGAAGGACAGTAGTTCGAATCCCAGCATCACATATGGTACCCGGAGCCTGCCAGGGGCGATTTCTGAGCATAGAGCCAGGAGGAACCCTTAGCACTGCCGGGTGTGACCCAAAAAACAAAAACAAAAAAAAGTCAGAAAGAAAACTACTAACAAGGAAACATCCAATTGATACCTTAAATATGTTTGTACCTTTTCAGGACTCTTAAGATTTACCAAAAATCCCATGTTTGTGTATTATCCACTTTTCTTGGGAGAACATTATGTACAGAAGAGACTAAATAGTCTTAATTAGGGGTATTGAGGCAAGTTGGTTGGAATTAAACAATTCTGCTGACAATCTACCTCTACTTGACTACAGATCTGCCATGGTCTTTCCATCCTTTCTCCAAAAGAACCTCAGTACTACAGACAAAATTATAAATTTTAACTCACAATTCACAACAGAAACAAAACACCTGCAATGGTGCTCTATAATTTTACAATGTCTCTGATAACTTGTATTATTAAAGAGAAGATATAGTCTTCCAAAAAATTAATGAATGGTATTTGTTACAATTAAACTAGGTGAATGGGCCTTTATTACCAAAAAAAGAGAGACAAAGAATGTCAGGAGTACAGCTTTGGGGGCCATACATGGCAGTGCTTAATCCCGACTCTATGCACAGTGATCAATCCTAGCAGTAAGAGAGAGTGTTGTGGATGAAATCTAAGTTGGCCCCCTAGAAGGAAAATATCCTATCTCAGCCCCTCTCCCAAGAGTTCTTTTAAAGTGAGAAAATTGCCTCGGATTCTCTCCTGCCAAGAATACTGAGCCTGCAAATCATCTCTTTAGCGTGTCAAAAAGAAGTTCTTCTTTACTCTACCAGCCCCTCAGAGAGCAATATCAAATATTTGTCAAGTGAAACACAGAAAAGCAACAGCTGTTTTAGAACAAGAAGGCCGCCTCTTCCCCATTCTTTAACAGCTTCTTAGAGACTGAACCGGCACTCTTGAATGCATCACAACAGGTGGGAGAAATAATCTCCCACCGTTTTTAACAAAGGGTTATAAATCCATAACTTGGTCAAATTGCTTCAAAATGAAGTTGGAAAATAAAGTACAACAAGCCCGGTTAAATTCTCATTCCAAATAAATAAAATTTTAGTATCAAGTCTATACTATTTGGACATAATAACACTGAAAGAATTGATCAGATTTCAGAGCAATCTGGCAACTCTAGTTCAAAATCTGTATTAATTTTCATGTTTCCACTTTTTCTCTTCATTCCACTACTCTCCTACCTAATTATCAAGATCCTGTAATGTATTATTTGAATGCAGAAAACCACAAATATATAATTAAACAACATAATTTGATTCAGTATAGAGCTATTATACAAAATATTAAAGAAGTACATAATTTCTAGTTTCTGTCATCATATACCCTCTTAGATTAAAATTATCATGAGAGACAAGAAAAATTGCCTGGGTATAAAACTCTTCCTGAAGGCTTTAATAAATGCAAAGAAGGCCAAGGTGCTCAACTGACTTTTGCTTCTTGTAAACCCGAGGCATCATCAGGCAGAAAATTTTTTGTTACTTTAATTCATTTAAACTGTAATGTAATTCTCTCAAGTACATAACGATATATAAAATTTGAGCAAATAGCAAGATAATTCACAGCACCAAAGTAATTCTAAAAAAGAAGCATATGTTAAAGAGTTCTGGGCACATTACTCTAATTACCAGTTTCTGTAGAGAGTCAAATATTTTACCAGTTATAAAATATAACTTCTTATTACCAAATAACTAGGAAGACTTTCTTGGAAGCTCAATGAAATTAAGAATAGGGGGCCGGGCTGTGGCGCTGGAGGTAAGGTGCCTGCACTAACCTAGGACGGACCGCGGTTCAATCCCCTGGTTCCACATATGGTCCCCCCGTGCCTGCCAGGAGCGACTTCTGAGTGAATAGCCAGGAGTAACCCCTGAGCGTCACCTGGTGTGGCCCAAAAACCAAAAAAAAAAAAAAGAAATTAAGAATAGTTAATTTTTATATCTTTAAAAGATTTTTCATATATTAGCTGGCCATATACTAACTCTTTATTATAAACTCTCTCCCCACTTAACTTGTATATCAATTATGCCACTACCACATCCAAAAAGTTTTAAGGAATGAGGGAAGTTAATCCAGCAATTTCTGGTCTCATACCAAATTTTCCATCTGAAGTGACTTAAGTGGGTAGGTTGACAGTGATTTATACTTCAGCAATAATCTTGCCTGAGTTCAAACATTCAGAATTCTCTGAGAAGCCCTCTTTTAAAAAGTGTTTTGAGGGGCCGAAGCGATAGCCAAAGCCGTAGCGGCAGGGCATCTGCCTTGCACGCGGCTGACCTAGGAAGGGACTACAGTTCTATCTCCTGGCATCCCATACAGTCCCCCAAGCCAAAAACGATTTCTGAGCACATAGCCAGAGTAACCCTCCAGGATCACTGAATGTGGCCCCCAA
This sequence comes from Crocidura indochinensis, assembly GCA_004027635.1. Classification (NCBI taxonomy): domain Eukaryota; kingdom Metazoa; phylum Chordata; class Mammalia; order Eulipotyphla; family Soricidae; genus Crocidura; species Crocidura indochinensis. The sequence goes on from PVKC010030675.1 coordinate 3,652, forward strand.
ACCAAAGAAAAAGAGTTTTGAATAAAATGTAAAACATTTATTTTAGGGGCCCGGTAGATAGCATGGAGGTAAGTCATTTGCCTTTCATGCAAAAGGTCATCGGTTCAAATCCTGGTGCCCCATATGGTCCCCCGTGCCAGCCAGGAGCAATTTCTGAGCTTGGAGCCAGGAGTAACCCCTGAGCACTGCCGGGTGTGACCCAAAAACCACACAAAAAAAACACATTTATTTTAATGCTTAGTAAGTCTATGTGCATTAAATGTCAGCATATTTTCTGTATTTTCCATCAAGTTACGTCTGTGTATTTTGAGAGGAAGAATGGTGGTGTTGAAAAATTCACTCAAGTCATTTTTCTTATGGTGCTTATTGTGATTAATACAGACTCTGTTCCCTAAAAATATCACTATTCTTTTATCTTCTCTTAAACTAGTTTGCATATCTGTATTCACATGTCATTTCTGCTCTGTGTGCAGATTAGGGTAATATATGACTGTAGTTTCCTTAGTACAATATATTGCTAAAGTACCTTAGGTAGTTGGAAATATCTAATTGCATAAAACTAGAAAGTAAAATTCAATTAGAACCAAAGTGAGCATATATATAATATATATACATATATTATATATATACTTTTTATAGATTTATACATAGAGAGAAAGAAGGGTAAAACTTAAAAATGGTTAAAACTTTTCAAAAGTTTAACACTCTTTTCCATTTAATATTTTAAAACTCACTAAAATTTAAGATGGTTTAAAACCAATTATAACTACTGGCAAGCAAGGGCATTTATAGACTCTTATTTATGTGTTTTTCTTTCTAATAGTTGTCAATCTTCCAAGTCAAGAAATATTTGCACATGTTATAGACATCTTCCTGAAAGTATGAGGCTCTCTTGAAACCATTCTTACATTTGACTATGCCAAAAACACTACAGCAAACTACAATGCCCCAAGAAAAAAATGGTCTTTGAAGCTTCCTAAATGACTTATTCAGCAGAAAGTAGTAAAGAACAATATTTCCATCCTTTGAAAATATTTCTCTCTACACTATGCCATCATTTTTATAGTCTCAGTAGAAATTACTTAGGTAGTATAATTTTGAAAGATTAATCAGTCTCTAGCATAGGCTTAACAATTTGTCATTAGTAAATGCTTGTCATTGATGTTCATCTGCAGAGTTTTTGTTAAAATGCCATTTACAACAGGGTCACTCCTTTATGCATCTTTTTAGTCCTAGAGAAAATAATTACAAATGTGAACACACACACACACACACACACACTATGGCTAATAGAAAGCATAGTCAAACTCCTCTGACAGACTTATAGTCACATACCCCTTAATCCCCTTGGGCCTACTATGTATAAGGCATTTTACAAGGTGCTTTGGAGGTATAACGAAAATTAAAATGTCTTGATCATCAACCTTGAAGAAACTTGCAAACTAGTTTTAAAAAGTAAAAGATTATTTGGCATATGCACTAATCTTTAGAGGGAACCAGAGTATCTTTAGATCTGTCTCTTTATTGCCATTTAAAACCTTTCTTGGTAACTAAGTGGGAAGAATTTGTCTGTCTGCAAATTCTTTTATAGGTTAACACCAAAAAACTCTCAAGCTATAAGTTCTATTGAAGTCTACTTTCTTATACTATAGGACAATGTAAGGAGAATTTTACATAAACTGAACATCTATTATATAGGTCCTTATCTCAATATCAAACACGTCTACATTCATGCACTCCTATCTGTTCCTCTGTCACCCTCTTATTTCCCATATTATGGTCACTTAACTGGTACATGTAATTTACTATCTCAGGCCTAGAAATTTAGCAAAGAAACAGCAGGGTACCCTAAATTTTATTAGATATACAGCTCATATTTTAAAGTTCCTCTGTATTCATGTAAATACATTGATTATAAATACAGAAAGATTCTACTCCCAGAAAGTGTCAACAAATCAGGTTGTATACTTCAATACTAGACCTGAGCTTTTGGCATAGTTCTAGCCCTATGTTGTGGAGACAGCCAGGACTATTCCTGTGATGTTTATGATGGTCTGTGTAACCATATGATATGGTATTGGGAGATATGTAGTGAGATCAATAGAATAAGGATCCCATGAACACCTGAACCTTATGCTATCTCCCCAATCCTAAATTAATTTTTAATTTTAAAAAATTTATTTAACAGAAACTGGGTAAAGTCTGTTTCATTTCTGAAAGACACTAACTTACAGTGTTAGTTCCTTCTTCCAGAATAAGCAATAACTAAGACAAAATAATTCTATCTTTGAAGAAAGGCTAGATAGCCTAGAATTCACTAGAAGAGAAGTACTGGCATGAAAGCAAATATTTCTCCAACTTCCCAGAACTTCCCAGTGTCTACAAATTTAACCAAGGGCCTCATGTATCCAGTAAATTCCATCTGCTTGTCTCTGTCCATTTCATACATTCTTCTAAGTTCCAGAAAAGATACCTATATTAGAATATGCTTTAATATGAATTGTGATAAAGCAAATATTCTAAAGAACGTATTACATATTATCATCATCGCTAGCCTCAGGTTGCTTGTTTCTTACAATCTTTTCTAATTGGGATGTTATTTTCTTTCTTTCTTTTCTTTGTTTTTGTTTTTTTGGGCCACACTCAGTGACGCTCAGAGGTTATTCCTCGTTATACACTCAGAAATCTCTCTGGCTTGGGATTCATATGGGACGCCGGAATAGAACCAATTCTGTCCTGGGTCAGCAGTGTTCAAGGCAAACGCCCTAGAGCTGTACTATCGCTCCAGCCCTAGGATTCTATTATTTTCAACTGTCTGACTTAGTTCTACATTTTTAACTCTGGTTAGTATACACTGAATTGAATATAATATAAAAAATGTTAAAATTGAAACACTAGGGATTAGGAAAAATTTTCATTGATTTGTGAATCTGTACAAAAATGTACTGACTTTATAAACTTGTTCAGTAATTGTTCAACTTGCTCAAATTCTTATCTTTAAACTTTCCTCATTAATAAAATGTGGGGTGATTGCTTTATAGTATACTACAATAGTACCACCATCTCATGATATAAATGACACAATAAAAATTAGAAACCAAGCACAATGTAAGCATTCTATAAATGTTATCCATTATTAGAACATTGAGCTATCTTTAGAGTAACTCGTTTATATCTTCATTATTTTTTTTGCTTTTCACTAAACTTGTTTCTCAAATAACTTAATTCTTTTCTCAGAATAAGGAAAAACTTCCTTTTCTTGAGGACAAACTCTGAGACTTATTCTTTTTTATTAGGGCAGTGGTTTTATTTTGTTTCTTTTAGAGTTAATGATTTATACAAAATGTTATTGCCAGTGCTTAGAATATAATCAATCTTCATTTCCCTCAGGAGATCCTGAGTATTCCAACCTCATTTTCCTTGTCATGAAGTAACTCAACCAACAAATATCATACTGAAAAAAGATTCTTATTTTTCCATACTTAACTCAATAATAAACCATTTCCATGTCATTATATTGAACAGAAATAAGATATAATCTATACATTAGTATTTATCTTTTTCTCCATGAACTTGAGGGGGAATTTGTTATAAATCCACTCATATCTAAGAGAAGTAAAATAAGTTTACTTTTATAAGTAAATTCACTTTAACGACTGTTTACTTGAAAATTATTTAATATTTTACCATAATTTAACTCATAGATATCTTAAGATTCTGTCTTCAGTACAGCTCTAGTAACAGAGGTGAAAGTGCCTTCTCTTCTACTATGGTACTTGCAGAAATCTACAGTGGCACATTGATTTGTAAATAAAATTTTGAAGGTTTCCTGATGCCCAACTTGAGGATGCAGAGGAAGACCCCAGTGAACTTGATCCCAGCAGGTGGGTTGTTCCCGCCCACAAAGGTTGGTGCCAGTCTCCTGCTGCTGGCTTTTAAAAGTAGTCTACATTACTACATATATGGCTTCCTGGTCTTCTGCTTGAGGCAACTCTCATCTTCTAATCAATTAAATCCACCATTACATGTAGAAAAAAAAAACACACCACACGCCAGACAATGGTGAAACAAAACAGGGCAAGTCCATGCATAGAGAATATAATTTGCAGGACTGATGACCCAAGAAGAGCCAATCACCTAGTTAGCCTCTTAAATATGGAGTTTGGAGAAGAAATATAGAGGATGTTCATAAAACAAAAAAAAATAAAGATCGAGTTGAAGAGAACACATATAAGAATCAAGAGGACAGGGGCCCGGGAGATAGCATGGAGGTAAGGCATTTGCCTTTCATGCAAAAGGTCATCGGTTCGAATCCCGGTGCCCCATATGGTCCCCCGTGCCTGCCAGGAGCAATTTCTGAGCATGGAGCCAGGAGGAACCCCTGAGCACTGCCGGGTGTGACCCCCCCAAAAAAACCAAAAGCATAAAAAAAATCAAGAGGACAAAAAAATAGAAATCAAAACCTCCAAACTGAAAGAGCAGGTCTGAAAATATCAGTACACGAAATGAAAACTTCAATGGAAAGTGTCTCCAAAGAGTAACAACAGCTGAAGACAAAATCAGGGAGCTGGAAGATGAAATGCATAACAACACGATACAAAACAAGAGATTGGAAAAGAGGCTTAAAGTAAATGATCAGATAAGGGAAAAAATACAAAGACTGCAAAAAGATGAAAACAGAAGTCTTTGATAAACAAAACAGAAACAATGTAATAATCATTGGAGTCCTAGAGATCCAAGAAGAAAATCCCCAGGAAGAAGCAATAATCAAAAATATCATTGCACAGAAATTCCCAGAGTTAAATACTGCATGCAACCAAATCCTACATGTCCGAAAAGTACCAACTAGAAGTGATCCAAAGAAAAACACCCCAAGACACATCTTAGGTATAATATACTGAAAGCAGCAAGATCAAAAAGGAAAATTACATTGAAAGGAGCATCCTTAAGATTTATAGCAGACCAGTCACAAGAAATCCTCAAGGTAGAAAACTGTGGTGGGATATAGTGACAAAACTCAATGAAATGAATGCTTCACCTAGAATACTACCAGCCAGACTCACATACAGGTTTGAAGGAAGTATACATAGCTTCACAGATTAACAACGGCTCAGAAACTTTACAGATTCAAAACCAGCCTGAAAAGAAAAACTAAAATGTCTACTTTAAGACAAGAAAGACCAAAAGGCACACAAAACTCCCATATAAAGACGACGCTAAATCCCATGGCAATTATCTCTCTCAACATCAATGTACTAAATGCACCAGAGTAGAAAAATGGATCAAAAAGCTGGATCCAACGTTCTGCTATCTACAAGAAATACATCTGAATAGTCAAAATAAACATAAGACTCGAAATCGAAGGTTGGAGGAAAATTATCCAAAAAATACAACCTTCTTAAAAAAACTGAAGTGGTCATATTGGTACCTGATGACATAAACTTTATACTCAGAAAATCTATAAGTGACAAGAGTGGACATTTTATACTAATCAAGGGCTATGTACAACAGGAAGAAATTACATTCCTAAACATATACACACTCAATGAGGGACCAGCAAAATATTTAATATAATTGTTGACAAATCTAAATGAAATCATCATAGGCAATACAATAATAGTGAGAGACCTCAGTACTGACCTAGCACATCTGATAGGTCAATCAGGTTGAAACAAAACAGGAATATACTAGCTCTGAAAAGAACAATAGAAGAAACTGTACTAGTAGATACAGATAGGACACTCCAAACCCAGAAAACTGGATACACATTCTTCTCCAATGTACGTGGGTGATTCACCAGAACACATGCTGGCCCATAAAATGTATCTCCATAAAAATCAATAGGATAGAAAATGTAAAGACAACCTTCAGATCACAGTTAACTGAAATTAGAAGTGAACTACAAAAGTACACAGAAGAAACACTTCAACACCTGGAAATTAAACAACTCACTTTTGAACAACCAGTTGATCAAGGATGATATCAAAAAGGATATCAAAACATTCCTGAAAATAAATGTCACTGAAGAAAAAAACTAACAGAATGTAAGAGAAACAGCAAAAGCAGTACTAAGAGGAAAATGTGTTTGCTTTGCAAGGCACATATCAGAAAGGAATCTATAAAAAAGCTTAATTACATAGCTTATAAAATTAGAAAAAGATTAAAAAAGAAACCAAAAATAAGTAGGCAGAGGAAATAGCAAAGCTTAGCGCAGAAATCAATGAAGTGGAAATCAAAAACAAAATCCAAATGATCAATGAAACAAAGTTGGTTCTTTGAAAAAATAAACAAAATTGATCAACAGCTAGCAAACTCAGAAAGAAAAGGAGAAAGAGAAACATAATAATCCAGATTAAAAATGAAAGGGGGAGATCACTACAGACACTGCAGAGATTCAAAGGGTACTCAGAGACTACTTTGAGAAACTCTATGCCACGAAACATGAGAAACTGGAAGAAATGGATAAATTCTTGAACTCTTACAAATCTTCTATAGTTAAACCAGGATGATCTAGCATATCTAAACAGACACATTATTAGTGAGGAAATTAAAATGGTAATCAAAATCCATCCCCCAAACAAGAGCCCACCCCTGATGGATTCACTAACAAATTCTTTCAAACCTTTCAAAGGGAATTACTACCAATCCCATGAAACTGAAAAATTATGAAGACTACTAAATAGTTTTTATGAAACTAACATCACATTGATACCAAAACCAGAGATACTGCAAAAAAGAAAAGCACAGACCAATATCCCTGATGAACACAGATGCAAAGATTCTCAACAAAATTCTAGCAAATAGGATCCAATGCCTTATGAAGAAGGTAATACAGCATGACCAAATAGGTTTCATTCCAGGAATGCAAGGATGGTTTAACAAAAGTAAATAAATCAATATAATACAACATATAAAAATAAAAATAAAAGTCATATGATCATATCAGTAGATGCAGAGACTCCATTTGATAAGGCCTACTCCTAATAAAAACTCTCATCAAGATCAGAATGAAAGGAACTTTTCTCAATATAATCAAGGCCATCTACCCCAAACCCATGGCAACTATTATTATCAATGGATATAAACTAAAAGTCTTTCCTCTAAAATTTGGTACAAGACAAGGCTTCTCTCTTTCACCACTCATATTCAACATAGAGATGAAAGTTCTTGCCATAGGGGTAGGCAAGAGAAAGATATCAAGGAGAGGAAGAAATAAAGCTTTTTCTTTTTGCAGATGATATGATACTATATTTAAAACCCTAAAAACTGGGGCCTGGGAGATAGCATGGAGGTAAGGGGTTTGCCTTTCATGCAAAAGGTCATCGGTTCGAATCCCGGTGCCCCATATGGTCCCCTGTGCCTGCCAGGAGCAATTTCTGAGCATGGAGCCAGGAGTAACCCCTGAGCACTGCCGGGTATGACACAAAAACCAAAAAAAAAAAAAATAACCCTAAAAACTCCACCAAAAAGCTTCTAGAAACAATAGATATACATATAGCAAAGTGACAGGCTACAAAATTAACACGCAAAAATCAATGGCCTTCTTATGCACCAATAATGACATTAGAAAACAATCCCATTCATATTAGTGTCACACAAACTCATTCACACAATCCCATTCACATTAGTGTCACACAAATCTCAGAGTCAGCTTGACTAAAGAGGTGAAGGACCTATACAAAGAAAACTACAAAAAAAACCCTGCTTCAAGAAATAAAAGAGGACACATGAAAATGGAGACATATACCCTGTTCATGGATTTGTAGGATTAACGTCATTAAAATGTCAATACTCCCCAAAGCATTGTACAGATTTAATGCAAACTCATGACATTCTTCAAATAAGAGTATCAAACACTCCTGAAATTAAATTAGAATAATAAATGCCTGCAAATAACTTGAGCAACCCTTGGGGAAAGGAATATGGGAGGCATCACTTTCCCCTACTTTAAATTATATTACAAAGTTATAGTCATTAAATCAGCATGGTATTGAATAAAGACAGATCCTCAATCAGAGGAACTGACTTGAGTATTCAGAGAATGTGCCCTAGATATACAATCAGTTAATTTTTGATAAAGGGGCTAAAAAGCAAAATGGAGCATTTCTCTTCTTGGTGTTTGTAAAACTGGTCAGTCATCTGCAAAACAGTGAACTCCAACTTCCATCTAAGAAGACCATCCACAAGGTCCTTTCCATATAGATTAAATACTTTGATATCAGGCCCCAAACCATAAGGTATACAGTACAACACGTAGGTAAAACAACCCATGACATTGAGACTAAAGGCATCTTCAAGGAGGAAACAGTGCTCTCCAAACAAGTGGAAGCAGAGATAAACCAATGGGATTATATTAAGCTGAGAAGCTTCTGCACCTCAAAGAACATAATGCCTAGGATACAAAAGTCACCCACAGAATGGGAGAAATTATTCACCCACTAACCATCAGATAAAGGGCTAATAGCAAAAATATACAAGGTAAGTACTTTAACAGAACATAACAAGAAAAAACATCTCTCATTCACTGTTGGTGAAAATGCTATCTCGTCCAACCTTTAAGGAAAACAATGTGGAGATGCCTCAAAAGACTGGAAATTGAGCTCCCATATAATCCAGCTATACCACTCCTAGGGATATACCCTAGGAACACAAAAACACAATACAAAAACGCCTTCCTCACACTCCTATTCATTGCAGCATTACTTACAATAGCCAGACTCTGGAAACAACCAAAATGCCCTTCAGCAGACGAATGGCTAAAGAAACAGTGGTACATATACCCAATGGAATATCATGCAGCCGTCTGGAGAGATGAAGTTATGAAATTTTCCTATGCATGGATGTACATGGAATCTATTATACTGGATGAAATAAGTCAGTGGGAGAGTGATAGACACAGAATAGTCTCACTCATCTATAGCTTTTATGAAAAACAAAGGACATTAATGTAATACTGCCCAGAAAAAATAGAGATTAGGGTTGGATGGATTGGCTCTTGACGTGAAGCTAACCACATAGAGTGGTGAGCTTAGTTAGAGAGATAGCTACACTAACATGATAATGTTAATGAGTGAGAGAAGTAGAATGCCTGTTTCCAATATAGGCAGTGCGTAGGTAAGGAGGGAGATGATAAGGTAAGGGGGGGTGTTCTTTTTGTGACAGAAACCCAAGTCCAATCATGTATGTAATCATGATGCTTAAATAAAGATAAAAATTTTTAATTTTTTTTTTTTTGTTTTTGGTTTTTTGGCCACACCCGGTGACGCTCAGGGGTTACTCCTGGCTATTCGCTCAGAAATCGCTCCTGGCAGGCACAGGGGACCATATGGGGAACCGGGGGATCGAACCGCGGTCCGTCCTAGGTTAGCGCAGGCACCTTATCTCCAGCGCCACCGCCCGGCCCCCAAAATTTTTAATTTTTAAAAATTAAAATAAAAAATTTTAATTAAAAAAATAAAATTTTGACATTGTCTATAAATAAAAATTAAAATTTTTAATTAAAAAAGAAAAAAATTTAAAAAAAATAAAATTTTGACATTGTCTATAATCCGCTTTTGACAAAGAAACATAAATGTCATAGCATATCAGAAATTCATAAAATCAACTTAATAAGCAATCTTCTTTCAAGAGTTTGAATCACCTAAATATCTATTTTATGATAAACAGTGAAGTCCTAGTTAACTAAATTTTAGTAACTACTGAGATATCAGGAAAGCTGAGTTCTTGATAATTAAACCTTATTTACTTAATTTGCTGAAAAATCTAACCACAATAATACATATGTAATGTTTAAACCAATGTAATATATAAACCCAATATACATGGAATCAGTATACATAAGTACATAATATTCCTGTACATATTTGCATACACATGCATGTATGAGTATATATGTAAAATTAATATATAAACATATAGCAGATACACATAGATAAACATTTACGTGCAAAATAAAACAAAGTTTCATTTCCTGAATAGCAGAGAAAAAGTATATTAGATCTTCTAGAAGTGTCCCATCTGTTTACATGAATCATAAAAATGACTTATTAGAGCATTTCCACATACATTTTCCTAGGACTGATATATTATAAACAGTTTTACAAAGACAATTCCCTCCATAATCCTGGTGTTGATGTTACATAATATCATAACATTATAATATAAATAATAATATAATAAACATAATATTGATGTTTTGGGTCTTTGACTCTAACAACAGGGGAAAGAAAGTAAAAACTAACAAGATTACAATAAACTTACAAAATTCTTCATAGTGAAAATACTATCATTAAAATGAAAAGATACCCTATTGAATTAGAGAAAATATTTTCGATAAAACAGCTGACAATGAAGTACTGGAGCAATATCACAGTAGGGCAGTAGGGCGTTTGCCTGCCGATCCAGGATGAACCTTGATTTGATCCCCTGTATCCCATATAGTCCCCTGAGCAAGGAGCCAGGAGTATCCCTTGAGCATCACACGTTGTGGTCCAAAAAGCAAAACAAACAAACAAAACAAAAAACAAAAAACAAAAAAAACCTACAAAAAATTTAAGAAAACCAAACACCTGACAAGGAGCTAATATACATCCTATACAAAGATCTCATAAAATTCATCAACATGCTTTCCTCCCTTTAAATGTAGCTACATAAAAATGAGCATAAGTACAAGAGAGATAGTATAGTATGTAGGGCATTGTGGGGAGAGAAGCCAGGTAATAAGGGGATTTCTGCAAGCTGGCCTTGAGTATAAAAGAAAGTCTCTGTTTTAGAGACATGTGTCCCTACTGTTATGAGTGCAGGATGAGTTAAGGAGAAAGTCATTCAGGTCAAACAATCTGTCTAGGTTAATAGTGCCATAAGCATTGAAACTGCTATCTTTACATACTTCCTGATTTTTTTTTTTTTGGTTTTTGGGTCACATCTGGCAGTGCTCAGGGGTTACTCCTGGCTCCATGCTCAGAATATGCTCCTGGCAGGCACGGGGGACCATATGGGGCACCGGGATTCGAACCGATGACCTTTTGCATGAAAGGCAAACGCCTTACCTCCATGCTATCTCCAGGGCCCCATACTTCCTGATTTAATGATGCCATAAACAT
>PVKC010030676.1:0-14754 GCA_004027635.1 Crocidura indochinensis
TTGGTTGGTTGGTTTTGGGGCCAACCCAGCAGTACTCAAGGGTTACTACTTACTCTGCACTCAGAAATTGCTCCTGGCAGGCTCAGGGGACCATATGGGCTGCTGAAGATGAAGGGGTTGGCCACTGCTATCGTTCCAGTCCCAAGAAATGGGTTTAAATATACAATGGACTATTCCTCATTTTGTATAAGGATAGGTGGAATCCTACGATTCATCGATCCTTCGATGAAACGGGAGGGGTGGGTCTGATCAAAGTGAGTCCGAAGGAAAAGTGCACATATGGAATGACCTTACTCTTGTGAAAGATTTGAAGAAGCACAGTAAGGCCAGTGATAATAGACTTGAAAATCAGCCTGTAGCACTGAGTTGCTAAGAGTCTGGGGTGCTATAGAGGGGACCCAGAGGCAGTAATATTGGAGTTGGGTGTGATATAGTGTTGTATTAAGCCCTAGTAGTGTGCATGGATGTGGATGGATGGTGAAGTCTTTCTTAGCCTGGCCTGGCGCCTACAGCCCCTTCGACCCACGGGTCTATAGGTGCAGGGTGACAGCGAAGAAATGATCCACAGGCAGTCAGATGAAGTTTCAGGAGACATCAGCTTTATTTTATTTGTTTATTTGTTTGTTTTGGGGGTCACACCCAGCAGCACTCAGGGTTTCTTCCTGGCTCTATGTTCAGAAATCGCTCCTGGAAGGCTCGGGGGACCACATGGGATGCTGGGATTCAAACCACTGTCCTTCTGCATGCAAGGCAAATGCCCTACCTCCAGGCTATCTCTCAGCCCCATCATCAGCTTTATTACAAGGCCCTAATCGCCCTGTGATTTTTTCACATGGCCTCTAACCTAAGCAGCCCCTCAGCCTCCATCCTGTGTCTCCTCTCTCTCCTTGCTGCATCCCCCCCCCACCAGAAAACCCCTTAAATTACCAACCACAGACCCCTCTCAGCTGTGGGAGGGTCTCAGATGAGATAGGCAGGAAGTTGGGGGAGGTTAACAATATAGCAGCAATTTCATGCCTGAAATATTACTATAGGGCATCTGATCCAGGTTTGATCCATATTGTCCCTCAAGTACTACCAAGAATTTTCCCTGAGTACAGATCCAGGATTAAGCCCTGAGCACAGTCAGATGTGGCTCAAAAACAAACAAAACAAAATAAAGATTACTCCTGACACTACTGGAAATCACAATGCTCCACCGAAACACTTTAGAATTTTAATTCTAAACTTTACATGAACAATTAGGGAAAAAAAATACTTATGTAGGAGGAATGTTCTCTCCCAGACATTAAAGTACTTTTTGAATATTTAGTTCTGGGTTAAAAAGTTAGTACATAATGGAGAATGCTTGTCTTGCATGCAATCAGTTAAGGTTCAATCCCCAGCATCCCATATGGTCCCTGAAGCCCTCCAGGAGTGCAGAGCCAGGAGTAACTCCTGCATAAAAACAAAACTAAAAACAAACACACAAAAAGATTTAGCTCTTAGAACAAAGATCACTAGAGCAGAAAGGAACACAAAAGTTCATGGCACTCATGGCCTCCAGTCAGATCCAGTCAATATTCTTGGCATTTAACGTTCTTGTTTGCTTGCTTGTCTTTTTTTTTTTTTTTAAGGGTGGGAGCCACTCTTTAAAATGCTCAGAAGTTATTTCTACCTTAGTGTTGGGAGGTTGCTCCTGGCAGTTCTCAAGTGGTACCAGGGATCCACCCTCGGTTCTTTCCTTCTCATGAGTCACTCACACCGACCCACTGAGCTGTCTCCATGGCCCAGTTCTGGGTTTTTGAGCAGATTTCACCTGAGAAATCAGTAAGGGAAAGAAGAATTTATACATTATTCAGTGTATAATGTTGAACTGATGGTCTTGGAAAAAGAATGAGATTCCTGCCTTATTCCTCCTTTGCACAATACTGGTTCCAACTTAACTAAAAATTAAGCTCCAAATTGACTTAAGACTTAAATGTGAGGGTGGCCAAAAAGAGCAGAAAATAACAGTTATATATTCCTAACAAGGTAGAGGAAATAAGCTATTTAGTATTAACACAGGAGTCTGGGACCAGAACGATAGCAGAGCAGGTAGGGCACTTGCCTTGCATGCAGCTGACCCAGGTTCGGTCCCTGGCATCCTATATAGTCCTCCGAGGAGTAATTTCTGAGCATAGAGCCAGGAGTAACCCCTGCCAGACGTGGTCCCCAAACAAAACAATAAAAAATGTGATTCTGCATCATCAAAAACAAACAGCTTTGCATAGCAAAAGAAGATAAGTTAATGGCCCAGAGAGAGTTTCATGGACTGGAGTGTTGGGTTTTTTTTTTTTTGGTTTTTGGGCCACACCCGGTGACGCTCAGGGGTTACTCCTGACTATTCGCTCAGAAGTTGCTCCTGGCAGGCACGGGGGACCATATGGGGAACTGGGGGATCGAACCGTGGTCCGTTCTAGGTTAGCGCAGGCACCTTACCTCCAGCACCACCGCCTGGCCCCTGGAGTGTTTTTTTATGCTGGAAGTCCAGATTTCATCCCTGGTACCTTCTATGTTTCCTACAGTACTTCCAGAGTTTTCAGGATTAGCTTCTGAGCACAGTGAAGGAGAAAAGAACTATTTTTATTTTATTTTGTTTTGTTTTTGGATCACACCCGACAGCGCTCAGGGGTTACGCCTGACTCTATGCTCATAAAACATTCCTGGCAGGCTTGGGGGACTATATGGGATGCTGGGACTCGAACCACCAACCTTCCGCATGTGAGGCAAATGCCCTACCTCCAGGCTATCTCTCCTGCCCTGAGAAAAGAACTCTTTGTACCTGGAAGAAACTATTTGCTCTCTATATATATGAACCAAGGATTAGCAGGATTCAAATACGTAAAAATCATTTTTACCAAGACATTTGTGAGGCAAAAATCACCCATGAGAAATGGGCTAGAAATTGAGTCTGAAAATTAAAAAGAGGAAATGACTGGAGCCCCCTTGTTATTGAAGGGGCTGCTTTATGAGATGGCAAGAAACACGAATGAAAACAACAAGATCATCGCCTTGACACTCATCGCTCTGACAAAATAATCCAAGCTTCTACTGATAGTTGACGAGAATGTGGGGAAACAGCTCATTTCCAGTCTTAGTAAGAGGTGTAAACCAGAGCAGTTGGCTGAGATCATTAGAAAAGCTGAAAATACATGGCCCTTCTCCCAAATATGTCTATTTCTAGATAGGATCCTTGGAGAAATTTTGCCCCTCATACAAAGAGATAAGATATATGCCAGGAGATGATTTCCAATGCCGTACCTAGGTAAGAAATGAAATCAATCTAAATTATCTATGAATGGGAATTCATTATGATATATTCACTTCATGTAAAAAAAATCCCAAAGCAGTGAAATGTAATGAACCAGATATATTTTGATGAATTTCAAACACAGCATAGCGTATAATTTGCTCGCTGTCAAAAAGGGGAAGCACTATATATGTAGCTACATTTCCATATATAGGGAGATATATATATAAACGTGTAGCAATTTATGCAGATTGTTACAATCGGAGCAAAGTATTTATAGCTGATCTATAAAACAAAGTATAAAAAACATGAACAGGGGGGCCCGGGAGATAGCATGGAGGTAAGGCGTTTGCCTTTCATGCAAAAGGTCATCGGTTCGAATCCCGGTGCCCCATATGGTCCCCGTGCCTGCCAGGAGCAATTTCTGAGCATGGAGCCAGGAGTAACCCCTGAGCACTGCCGGGTGTGACCCAAAAACCAAAAAAAAAAAAAACCAAAAAAAAAAAAAACATGAACAGGGGCTGAGAAATAAAACAGACTATGATAAGGTGCTTGCCTTGCATGCAGCTAATCTGGATTCAGATACTCCGAATTATATATGGTTACCTGAGCACCTCCAAAGGTTACTTCGTAGCACAGAGCCAGGAATAGCTCTGGCATCACCAGGATGTGACCCAAAAATAAATAAATGAATACATAAATTATGAACATGTCACCCTTTTTTTTTTTTTTTGGTTTTTGGGCCACACCAGTGACGCTCAGGGGTTACTCCTGGCTATTCGCTCAGAAGTCGCTCCTGGCAGGCACGGGGGACCCTATGGGAAACCGGGGGATCGAACCGTGGTCCGTCCTAGGCTAACGAAGGCAAGGCAGCAGGCACCTTACCTCCTGCGCCACCTCCCGGCTCCCAAACATGTCACCCTTAAGTTGGTGTTTATCTTTGGAACAGGAAGAAACTTGACAGCACCTATAGGAGTAACATTTTAGCATTTTATTTTTTGGGGATCAGAGTGAGGGTTGAGCCACAACCATTAGTTCTGGGGTCACTCTTGGCTCTCTGCAGCACCTTGTGGTGCTGGAGATCAAACCAAGATTAACTGAGGATGAAAACAGGTGCTTTTCATCCCTGTGATATTCTCTTTAGTCCCCATAATTTATTTTCAATTTTTTTACCTTGTGAAGCAAGATTGTTTTATTGAGACCTTTTTTAGAAAGAAGTGATGGGTGAGAAAGGGAGAAACATGTGTTCAAGAGGGAGCACAGGTTTCTCCAGAGTGGAAAAAGGCAAAGAATCAGAGAGACAAGTGAGCAAGGTACGTGCTCAAGGAAGAATCAGGACTGGAAGAGCAAGACTTTTTCCAAATGTTTTTAAAGGAGCAAACATGGGCCTGGACACATGGGGCTGGACACACCTGGTTTTGATCCTCAGTGTCCCATATGGTCCCCTGAGCCAGGAACGATTTCTGAGCGCATAGTCAGGAGTAACGCCTGAGCAACACCAGGTTGACCCAAAAACAATAAAACAAAAATTAATAAAGAGAAAAAATATATCAGAAATAAAGAAAAATTAGGAGCATTAAATCTTCCTGGTGATGTTAAAATTTATAGGCATGGATGCACAGAAAGGTCAGTTTTGTTTTCATTTGAAATAAAATATTAAACTTTGTTTGGGTTAGGTTTTAGAGTTGGCAATCAATCTTAGTCTCATATATGCAAGTTCTACCTCATGATACTTCATGTCTGTGAATCTCATAATAGGAACTTGAAGTACATCAGAGTCCCCAAGTTTAAGACGTTTTAAACAATTCTTTACAGTAGATACATGGATGCTGAGTATCTTCTCATCTTTGAATGTATTTAAAGGTTCCATAATTGTGCAAGCCATTTTAAAGTAGATCAGCAAGATTAGTTAGAGAAATACCGCATTGTTGCTATCAAAATTGGGTGAATTGTTTCGTGATTTCAAAAACTAAAAGGTACCTTGGGCCAGAGAGATAGCATGGAGATAGGGTGTTTGCTTTGCATGCAGGATGGTGGTTCGAATCCCACCTTATCATAGTCTGTTTTATTTCTCCAGCCCCTGTTTGTGTTTTTTATACTTTGTTTAATAGATCAGCTATAAATACTTTGCTATGATTGTAACAATCTGCATAAATTGCTACACGTGTGTATATATATGTGTATATATATATATATCCCTATATATGGAAATGTAGCTACATATATAGTGCTTCCCCTTTTTGGCAGGGAACAAATTATACACTATGCTGTGTTTGAAATTCATCAAAATATATCAGGGGTGATTTCTGAGTGTAGAGCCAGGAGTAACCCCTGAGCACTCCTGGATGTAACCCCTGCCAAAAACAAACAAACAAACAAACAAAAACAAATAAAAGGTACCAATAGTGGAAAGTCTCAGCCCAAGAAAGTGGATGTGATTTTGTATAGGAACTCTGCCTGATTAAAATTTTGGACTCTTAAAAATAAACCTCCAAGCAAGATGAATAGTTGAATTTTTTGTTGTTGTTGTTGTTGTTGTTGTTTTTGTTTTGTACCATACTTGGCAGTGTTCAGGCCTTACTCCTGACTCTGCAGTCAGGAATCTTTCCTGGCAGTCTCAAGGGACCATATGTGGTACTGGAGCTCAAACTGGGATCAGCCATATGCAAGGCAAATGCCCTACGGACAATACTATCTCTCCAACCCGAGGAGGTGTAATAGTCATATAATATTATATATATTTTACATATCACATCTATATCCACAACTTATTTGGGGGGGCACAACCGGTGATGGTCAGGAATCACTCCTGGCTATGCACTTAAAAATTGCTCCTGGCTTAGTGGGGACCATATGGAACCCCAGGGATCAAACCCAGGTCTGTCCTGGGCCAGCCACATGCAAGGCAAATGCCCTACTGCTGCGCTATTGCTCTAGCCCCTTTATCCACAACTTGTAAAAATGTTTATCTGTGATAAGGATCATTAGTAATTATTTACATATATGTTACACAGCTGTAAACATTCTCCCTTTTTTTGTTTGTTTTTGGGCCACACTCGATGGCGCTCAGGGGTTATTCCTGGCTCTGTGCTTAGAAATCGCTCCTGATAGGCTCAGGGGACCATATGGGATGCCAGGAATCTAACCCAAGTACGTCCTGGGTCAGCGCTTCCAAGGCAAACACCCTACTGCTGTGCAATCTCTCTGACTGTAAACATTTTTTTTTAAGACAGAGAAGTAAGATATCAAAACCAGGCCCTTGACCACCTTGCTGAATTTTATTTTATTTTTCTTTGTTTGGGGTTGGAGAGTGCAACTGACAGTGCTCAGTGCTTACTTACTCCTAGCTCTGTGCTCAGGGAGCACTCATAGCCAAACTTGGGGCTCCTTGAGACTGCTGGAGATCAAACCCAGCTGGGTCACATGAAAGTCAAGTGCCCTCCTCATTGTCCTCTTTCTTCAGCCCTCAATTTTCTTCATCCTAATGTGTCCTTAGAATTATTATCTATTTCAAAGAGGCACCTTTGAAAATGAACACAGGAAATATTGGAAGGGGAAGAGAAAAGTGTCATAGGGAAGCCAAGTGCCAGAAAGAATGATGGGAGAAACCAAGATGTTGGGGTATATGGTTTGGGTATCATTTTGGGGGAGCCACACCCAGCAGTGCTCAGGAGTTACTACTGGCTCTGCACTCAGAAATCACTCCAGGCAGGTTCAGGGAACCATATGGGATGCTGGGGATCAAACTGGGATCTGTCCCAGGTCAGCCTCGTGCAAAGCAAATGCCCTACCCACTGTGCTATCGATCCGGCCCCCTGGGGCGTATCATTTGGGAGAAGTGGGTGCAAAAATCTCCAGAGCCTTCCGAAGATGAACTCTGAACCCTGGCAAGACTATTAGGAGAAAAGGACTGGTTTCCTTTGTGCCTGAAACAGTCTCAGGAGAAGAGCGACAGGAGACTATGACACTTTATAATTCCCCCCATCTGTGCTTGACAAGAGCTCAGCCCCCCCTCCAACTTTAGACATCAAATAGGTGTTGAAACAGAACAATCTTTCAGATCCTAATTTTTTTAATGCTCAAAGTATGTTATTCTGATATTCCTCTGGCCTACATTAATGAGTAACCAGCTAGGCACAGGGGGAGAGCATACTTTTAGTTCCTTTTGTCAACTTTAAACTAGTCCCTCTCTTTATAACATAAAAGACATGTAGCACATTGGACCCGGGATGAGCATGTGTCGTAGGATCATAGGATCTTGTATACAGAGAAAAAGGCAAAATGGGCAGGTAACGTAACTCTGAAGTTGTAAGAGTTTCCATAAAGAGCAGAGGAAAGCCAAAGTCATCACTCGGTGATGACAAGCTTCAGCTACTCTGGGTTCAGTCTTGTCCTACATAGAACCATAATGGGATTGCCCCGTGATCTAAGGAGCTTTGTGATTCACTAAATGGGAATTTACTGAAACCTCCAAGGTGGGACAAATTATGCTGGTACTGGCAAGAATTTTAATAAGTAAGAGATGGCTCTTGCCGTCTGTTCAAAAGAAGGGCCTCGGCCGACTATTCCAGCAGGTTTCCAGAGGGAGAAGTTTTTACTCCTGACTCTATGCTCAGAGATAACTCCTGGCAGAGTCGGGGAATCATATGAGGTGCCAAGGATCGAACCCAGATGGCCATTTGCAAGGCAAGTGCCCTGCCTACTGTACTATTGCCCTGCCCACCGGTTCCACCATTTCTGAGTTAATTAGTCCATTTTGTGGGTGGAAAACTTTTTTTTCAATTCACTTACTATCTGTTGGGAGAAAGGGTATCCTTCGTGGTAAAATGATCCTGACAAATTGATAGATTCCCCCATCTGCACAAAACCACACGAATAGAATTTGGTGTTCTGGTCAGGTAAATAGCACCAGTGGCCTGTGCATTTGCCTAGCAGCTATGAGGCCCTGAGTCCATCACTGACAGCCCAGGGTGTGGCCCTGGAGGCCTCCAGCACTTCCGACTAAGCATAGGCCTGTGCTACACTGAAAAGTTGTTCTGTTGGGTCAGAGCAAAAGTAGTACATAGAATGCTTGCCTTGCATGGCAGATCTAAATTCGATCCCTAGCAGCCCATATAGTTCCTGAGCGCAGAACTAGCAGTAACTTTGAGCACAGCTGGGTGTAGTCCAAAAACAAAAAGAAAAGTTTCTCTGTTGAGGTATCACCTAAGATGACTTTTAGAGGTGCTAGAAATTCAGAAAGCCTGGGGGCCCATGTTAACTCTGAGTCCATTTTAGCAGAAAGTACATTTCAGGGGAGGGAAGTTGATGGTTGACAAAATTATCTGGAACCTTGAGAATGGGCCGCTCTGATGGCACCTCCCATGGTGCCCAGAGGTGCAGTAATAACCACTATCTTTAAGGACCACTAGCCTGTTTTCTTCTGTTCCCTCTGCTGCCTTAGAGATGGCCAGATTGACTCCCTGAGTTCTAGCACTTGCTCTGAAGTCCCTAACCACAGCATCCCCTTGCGTGTCTAGTCTTAGCCTGGCTTCCAGCTGGTGGCAAGAGGCACTTCCAAACCATTTTGCCAAGCTGCTATGCCCACCCGCCTGCCTGCCTGCCGTGTTGCATGAGGGTCTGATTTCTCTACCTAATCACTGACACTTGATAACGTCTGTCTTTTTGATTAAAGCCATCCTAGTGGGTGTGAAGTGGTTTTAAGCTGCATTTCCCTAATGCCCCCTAGCAACATCTTTCCCTGCGCATATTGGCCATTGGCAAGTCTTCTTCGGAGATATGTCTTCTGAAACCCCTTTTTTGAAATGGGGGGGTAGCTTCTGTAAGTGCCATTCTCCAGTTACACTTCAGTGTCTTCTGAAACGTGTCTTCTGAAACCCCTTTTTTCCGACTCTCTCAGGACTCCAGGATAAGAACTGAGGCTCTGCTTTTTGCCACCACCTTTGTTTACCATTGGGGTCACAGTGCATTAGCGAGTTTCTGAGTTCCTTTAAGACATGATCTTAGTAAGAAAGCATTAGCCTATCGGTGCCTGTCCTGGGCCCTCTGATCTACTTCAGTTAGCCACCTAAGTGCTTTTTCTTGGCTTGTCTTCAGAAATCTCACTTTTAACAGAGAAAGAAGAAAGAAGAATAAAACACTGAAGGCAAGATAGGACCCACTCTGGAATACGGAGTCTAAAAAATATCCCAGAACACTAGAAGTGGGGAAGTGGGCGTCCCTCTGTTTTTCTCTTCCCTCTATCTGTGAAATCTCGATTTTTCCCTCTCAACCCTGAGGAACTAAGAGGGCAGAGCTGGAAGAGGCCTTGGAGGAAAGACGGGGCCTATTTTTAGGCTTGTTTTTCCATCCAGAAGGCTCATGTTCTTCCCCCACTGCCTCGGCTGGATTAAGTAGACTGTACTGGCAGCTGCCACTCAGAAGATTTGCCAGCTTGTAACGGGCTGAGCCACTGAATGCCTGCATTGATGTGGACTCAGAAGACATTTCTCCTGCTACGTGACTCTTACCTTCCAATGCAATCTCTCCTGGCCTGTAGGCTAGAGGCTCTTGAGCAAAGGGTTCAGCTGGCCAGCCAGGAGGCCTGCTGATTTTTGTTTGTGGGCTACACCTGGTGGTGCCCAGGGGCTACTCCTGGCTCTGTGATCAGAAACCGCTCCTGGGGGACCACATGGAATGCTCGGGATTGAACCCGGGTCGGCCATGAGCAAGGCAAATGCTCTACCCATCTGTGCCATCTCTCTGGACCCCAGGAGCCCTGTTGAACTGAACCAGATATTTTCACCATCTGCTGTTAGCTCAAGCCTGATTTCTTTGCCTTGGGTGATTTTCATTCCATGTCCTCTTCGTTTTAGGTCTCTTAGAACTTCCTAGTCCACAAAGTCCATTCCCCAAAGGAAAAGGCCACAGGTCATAAGAGAAAGCTCCAGAGTCAGAGATTTGGATGCTGAGGCTTAATTCCATTTTTCAAGATGTGTCACAATCATGAGTGATTTCTACAGAACAGATGTGATCTTTTTTTTTTTTTTCATTTGTTTTTGGTTTTGTTTTGTGCCACACCCAGCGATGCTTGGGGGTTATTCCTGGCTCGGCATTCAGAAATCACTCCTGGCAGGGCTCCGGGGACCATCTGGGATACTGGGGATCAAGCCAGGGTCAGCTACGTGCAAGGGAAACACCCACCCCGCTGTACTATCTCTCTGACCTCACGCTAGATCTGTGATCATTCCAAAAATACTGAGCATACCCAGCTGTGTGCTTGGCACTGTTCTAGATGGACATGCAGCAACACACAGAACTGAACTCCATGGGCACTCTGCCTTCCTCTCTGGATAAGAGAATTGATAGTATACAGTATAGAAGGATAGTATAGATCTCAGACTATTTTTACTCGAACAGATGCTAAATAGAGATATCCTGTGTATATAGCTGACAGATTTTACTTTTTTTTTTTTTGGTTTTTGGGTCACACCCGGCAGTGCTCAGGGGTTACTCCTGGCTCCATGCTCAGAAATTGCTCCTGGCAGGCACGGGGGACCATATGGGGCACCGGGATTCGAACCGATGACCTTTTGCATGAAAGGCAAATGCCTTACCTCCATGCTATCTCCCAGGCCCCAGATTTTACTTTTTTTTATCTTTTATGGTGCCAAGGATTGAAACCACAGCCTCACACATGCAAGGCAATTTATGGCTGAGCCACGCTCCCAGACCATCTAGAATACATTTAACTCATAACTAGTTCTGTGTACATAGACATAAAGAAGAGTGAGAAGGTTAGAGTGTCAAGGCTGAAGCAATAGCATAGTGGGTAAGGTGTTTGTCTTGCATGCAGTCGACCTGCATTCAATCCCCGGCCTCCCACATGGTCCCCTGAGCCTTCCAGGAGTGATTTCTGAGTGTAGAGCCAGAAGTAACCCCTTAGCGCCACTGGGTGTGGCCCAAAGCCTTCCCCCCAAATAAAGAATAGAGTGTGAGGGTAACTCCTGACCAACCCCCAGCTCAATTGGTGCTTTTTCTTTATGTTTATATCAATACTTAAGACTATGTCAAGGATTTTTCTGTCCACCCAGGCTCTACTGTCCCCCATCCCTCAACTGTTCCCCTGGAAAATGTTGAGAAGCTGGTTCAGACCTGGTACATGCAGTCGAGAGCCTCTGGCCAAGCCTTTCCCGCTTGGGTCTGCCTCTCTCCTGATGACTGGATTGCCTGGGTTGCTGGCCCAGCGTTGCCCAGACTGCTGGCCATTTACCCTCTTGCTGTCTAAGCAGCACCTTCCAGGAACCTACTCAAAGCGGGCATCTTTTCCCAGACTTCCAGCACACACTGTCCTTTCCAGCAGGGACACTGGAAGTGACTGAGTTCTAGGAGTTCAAGGAATGTGCTGGGGGTGAACACAGTGGCCCTGCCCAGTTCAGGTGACACCATGGTCTGGAAATTCTAGTCCTTTCCTTACTGTCATGTAAAGAAGTACATTAAGGGCCAGAGCCATAGTGCAGTGGGTCAGGCTCTTGATTGGCATATAGCCCACCAGTGTTTGCTCCCTCGCATCCCATACGGTTCCCTAAGCCATTCAGAAGTGATTCCTAAGTGCAGAACCAAGAGTGACCTCTGAGTACTGCCTGGTGTGGTCCAAATGAAAAACAAGAAACAAACAACAAAAGAATTACATTAAGTATAGAACTTAAGGCCAGCCAGGGCAACCATTAAGAAATAAATAACCATTAAGAATAACCATTAAGAACAACAATTAAGAATAACCAATAAAGGGTCAGAGAGATAGCACAGCAGTATAGAGTTTGCCTGACAAGCAGCCAATTGAGGATGGACAGTGGTTCAAATCCCAGCATTCCATATGGTCCCCCGAGCCTGCCAGGAGAGATTTCTGAGCATAGAACCAAGAGTAATCCCTGAGCGATACCGGGTTTGACCCAAAAACAAAAACCAAAAATAAATAAATAAAAAAGAATAGCCAATAAGAATACATAACCATTAAATCACAGGGGCCGGAGAGATAGCATGGAGGTAAGGCGTTTGCTTTTCATGCAGAGAAGGTCATTGGTTCGAATCCTGGCATCACATATGGTCCCCCGAGCATGCCAGGAGCGATTTCTGAGTGTGGAGCCAGAAGTAGCCCCGGAGCACTGTTGGGTGTGACCCAAAAACCAAAAACCAAAACAAAAACAAACAAAAAAAAGAATTAAATCACAAGGGCCGTAGAGATAGCATGGAGGTAAGGCATTTGCCTTTCATGCAGAAGGTCATCGGTTCGAATCCCAGCATCCCAAATGGTCCCCCGAGCCTGCCAGGAATGATTTCTGAGCATAGAGCCAGGAGTAACCCCTGAGTGCTGCCGGGTATGACCCAAACACCCCCCCCACCCAAAAAAAAGAAAGAAATCACAGCACTTGAAAAGAGATGGAACTCTCATAAACTGGTCATGGGCTGGAGCGATATACAGTGGGTAGGGTGCTTACCTTGCACGTGGCCAATGTCCCCAATCCAGGTTTCTATCCCTAGCATACCATGTGGTCCCTGAGCACTGCCAGGAGTGATTTCTGAGTACAGAGCCAAAAGGAACCTCTGAGCATGGCCTGATGTGGGCCTCCATCACCACCACCAAAACAAAATAGAAAGAAGAAAATTTTGGACCAAGGAGATGGCTCAAAGGACAGGGGCTCAGACTTTCACATGCATGGACTCTGAGTTCAAATCTCCAGTTCTGCATGGTTCACTGAGAACTGCTGAGTGTAGTCATAAAAGGGGAAAAAATAAAGACAGATTTCAGAAACCATGCTACATGGGACAAGACAGAAATAATGGACCTAATCATTGGCCAGCGGCAGGTCTGGGCACAAAGAAAAGAACCAAAGTTTAGAATCTCCCTCCTGAGCAGTGGGAAAGAGACAATAGGAAGGTAGCTGAGTCTCTTTTTTGAAAACACGGATTAACTCAGTTGCCAGTGTTGGAGGTTGTTCTCGGCATAGCCAGGGCACCCAGCAGGAAAAGTTCCCAAGTGAAGCGATATTTTCATGAACTCAGGAGGACTCTGCTGGGAATGCTGGAATCCAAACTTTCCAGTTAAGACCATCACGATGTGATCCCTGTTGAGAAAATGAAATTAGAGTCCATTTAAACCGCATTTGCCCTAACGATGTATAATACCTCCTGGGGCCAAAAAATAGTCCCAGATGAACCTCAGTGAGAGAGCCATTAGAGAGCCCTAGAGCTGGGCGCAAATCTGCATTTTACAGCTCCAGAAGGTTCTAACTATTGGGTGGTGGATCCTGAAGTTGTTTGAGGTAGATGAACCCTCTTTTTTTTGGGGGGGTCATATCTGGTGGCGCTTAGGGGTTACTCCTGGCTCTGCGCTCAGAAGTCACTCATGGCAGGCTCGGGGGACCATATGGGATGCCAGGATTCGAATTGGGACCCTCTTAACCCAAAACCAGTTCAGATTCTACTGGGCTCTGGGTCTTGTCTCCAATCAGCATAGGGAGAATGAATGAGACATCAGTCATCACTCTACCTGCTATGGTCAGACAGATGCTGAGATCAGGACAGCTGAGCTCTTGGTCACCAAAGATCTCTGTCCGGGCTGGGCGGTGGCGCTGGAAGTAAGGTGCCTGCCTTGCCTGCTCTAGCCTAGGACGGACCGCGGTTCAATCCCCGGTTTCCCATATGGTCCCCCAAGCCAGGAGCGACTTCTGAGCGCATAACCAGGAGTAACCCCTGAGCGTCACCAGGTGTGACCTAAAAACCAAAAAAAAATAAAATAAATAAAAAAATAAAAAAAAGATCTCTGTCCAATTCACTTTTTTTTTATTATTTTTTAAAAAACCTTATTTATTGATTGATTGGTTTTTTTGACTACACCCAGCGATGCTCGGGGGTTACTCTTGGCTCTGCACTCAGAAATCGCCCCTGGCAGGCTGGGGGACCATATGGGATTCAGGAAATCAAACCGGGTCCCACTTGGGTTGGAGGCCCCAGGCAAAGCAAACACCCTACAGCTGTACTATCTTTCCAGCCCCCCACTTCTCTTTCATACTCAGTTCTACTTATTTATTTTGATGGCCATATCTGGCATTGTTCAGGGCTGACTCCTGGCTCTGCACTCAGAAATTAGTCTTGGAGGGCTTGGAAAACCATCTAGGATGCCAGGGATTAAACCCAGATTGACTGCATGCAAGGCAAGAGCCCTACAAGAGAGATAGAAGACAACTATCTCTCTCCAGTCCCTAATTTCTGTTTATATTTTTGTTTTGTTTGGGGCCACACCCTGAGATGCTCAGTGATTATTCCTGGCTCTGTGCTATTATTTCTGGCAGGCTGGGTGGGGGGAGGAATTAATGGGAGCTGGGAATTGAACTCAGGTCAGCCGCATGCAAGGCAAATGCCCTCCCGTCCTCTCCTGCTACAGCCGCAATTTTATTTTATTTTATTTTATTTATTTATTTATTTATTTATTTATTTATTTATTT
>PVKC010030677.1:0-14716 GCA_004027635.1 Crocidura indochinensis
ATCTGGAGATTTGGGGGACAAAGTAATTGTTCATGGGCTCTGTTTTGTTTTTCTTGTTTATTGCTGAAAGTTCAAGACTGAGATATCATCGATGGGACTACTGAGAATTCTGTTTATGCGTGATTGTCCTTCCACTGTTACTTTACCCTTTCCTCTTTCTTTGCATCTCTGTTCTCATAATAATAAAAAATTAAAAAAATATATACAAGGTATTGACAGAATTGAACAAGAGAAAAAAACCTAATCCCATCAAAAATGGGAGAAGAAAGGAACAGACACTTTCTCAAAGAAGAAATACAAATGGCAAAAAATCACATGAGAAAATGCTCCACATCACTAATCATCTAAGACATGGAAATAAAAACAACATGAGGTATCATCTCATGCCATAGAAACTAGCACATATCACAAAGAACAAGAATAGTCAGTGCTGGCAGCAATGTGGAGAGAAAAGAACTCTCATTCACTGTTTCATGGGAAAGCCATCTGGTCCTACCTTTGTGGAAAACAATATTGAGATTCCTCAAAAAACTGGAAATTGAGCTCCCATATGATCCAGCTATACCACTCCTAGGGATATACCCTAGAAACACAAAAATACAATTCAAAAATCTCTTCCTCACACTTACATTCATTGCAACGCTATTTACAATAGCCAGACTCTGAAAACAACCAAGATACGCTTCAACAGATGAATGGCTAAAGAAACTGTGGTATAAATACACAATGGAATATTATGCAGCTGTCAGGAGAGATGAAGTCATGAAATTTTCCTATAAATAAATGGACATGGAACCTATTATGCTGAGTAAAATAAGTCAGAGGAAGAGACACACAGAATAGTCTCACTCAACTATGGGTTTGAAGAAAAATAAAAGATATTATTGTAATAATGCACAGTGACAATAGAGATGAGGGCTGGAAAGACTAGCTCATGATATGAAACTCATCACAAAGAGTGGTGAGTGGAGTTAGAGAAATAACTACACTGACAACTATGGTGACAATGTCAATAAAAGTAGAAAAGTAGAATGCCTGTCTCAAACACAGGTGGCAAGGGGGCGGAAGGAGATTGGGGACATTGGTGATGGGAATGTTGCACTGATAAAGGGGGTGTTTTTTGTTTTGTTTTGGTTTTTGATTTTGGGGTCATACCTGGTGACGCTCAGGGTTACTCCTGGCTATGCACTCAGAAATCGTTCCTGGCTTGGGGGACCATATGGGAACCCAGGGGATAGAATCACGGTCCATCCTAGGTCAGCTTTGTGCAAGACAAACAACCTACCACTGAGCCACTGCTCCAGCCACAGGGGATGTTCTTTTTATGACTATAATCTAAATACAATCATGTTATTATTATTTTTTTTGGTTTATGGATCACACCCGGCAGCGCTCAGGGGTTCCTCCTTGGCTCTATGCTCAGAAATCGCCCCTGGCAGGCACAGGGGACCATATGGGATGCCAGGATTTGAACCACCGTACTTCTGCATGAAAGGCAAACACCTTACCTCCATGCTATCTCTCTGGTCCCAAATCAATCATGTTATTTTTAATAAATAAAAAGAAAAAAAATAAAGCCTGCTTTTTGACCTACTTTTAGACCTGCCCCCAAACGTAACTATAGTACTATCTCAGCCTTACCTTCATCCCCTCCCCAACCCAGTTTTTAGATCCACCCAGACACCTCCCTCTGACCTGCTCAGCCCCAACCCTAATCTTGCCTTCAGTCCTGCCTGATGACCTTTGGGGCTCGTGCTGGAACTATTGCTCATGAATCTGGCTGAAGGTTGCCTGTCCGTGCCTATGGGTCTAGAAGGGAAGGTTGGACTCCATGGGGAGGCAGACTAAGTTCACCCTTAGTTCTCTCCTGGTGATGAGTCGGAAGGCAGAGGCATATTACGCTCAATATGCTCCCCCTGCATGGCTTGTGTGGGAGAGAAAGTCAGGGCTCACAGAGGTCCCAGAAATCTGCTGGGCTATTACAGTCAGTGCTCATCTCTAGCATAGAAAGCACAGCTCTTCATGTTTCTTTGGTTCAGCCACTGTGCATCCACCCCAGGATACCATTGCGCCTGCCTCCTGCAATTTTTCCCCAAGCTCCAGGAATGAATCTAAGGATAAGGCTTTCCACACCAGCCTACCCCCACACTTGACTGTCCTTGTTCAGAATTCTAGGAAGCCGAGCTCAGGGACTCTGTGATGGAGCTGGCTCCAATCCATACATACTCTGCCACTTACTGGCAGGGTCAATACTGGCCTGTTCCCTTCTTTAGGAGGTTGGGTGAGAAGCCTGTGACCAGTTCAACAGACAGCTACTGCTTAGCAAATGAGGATATCGATAATATTTCTAATATTCCCAGCAAGCACCAGTGATTGGTTTACCCAAAGTCCAGCGTACAGCAGAAACTTGATGTAGTCTGAGATGCGACCTTGTAGACCAAACCCTAGGAAGGAACTGAAGGGACCAGCCAAAGGGAACATCATCTCTAGCCTTCCATTTCTTCTGGTCTAAAAAGGATGTGTTAACAGGAAAGAGAAGGAAACAGCTTACGGCAAAAGAAGTCGGCCAAAGGGAAAGTGAGTAGGGAAGTGAGAACTCCATTTTCTGTGGGGATCCCCTTCTTAGAGAACACACACACACACACACACACACACACACACACACACACACACACACACAGCCAAACCATGTTCAATCTCTCTGGCAACCTATGGGGCGACCCAAGCACCACCAGGAGGAATCCATGAGCACAGAGTCAGGAGTCAGCCCTGAGTTCAGGTAGACAGGTACACGACTTAGGGAATAGACTTTGAACTAGGGACTCTTTTCTCAGCAGAAGCCATGAATCAGTCTCTTCCAGCTAATGCAAAGATTTCTGATTTGAATTTCCAGTGATACAAGTTCTTGAATCCCCGATCGGCTTTGCATAAAGATGCCAACAATAAAGGCCTAATTAGAATACATTGTAGACAGCCAGTTCTAGTTCTCATTGGCCCCGACTCCATATTTATGAAAGATCACTAAGCACGAACGCTCTCCAGAGATGGTGGCTTGGGGGGACTATCCTCCTCTCTCCATAGAGCAAAAACAGTGCCTGAGAGGAGAGTCAGAATTTCAGGGCTGCACGGAGTTGAGCCGAATACTATTTGGCACAGTGTGGAGCACAACCGAGCCCACTAAATGGCTGATTTACTAAATTATTATTAGATGAGCCCTTGCTGCTCCAAATGAAAGTGCAGTCACTGTCTTCCTTCATGGTGTGTTCAAATTGTTCTGTGTTTAAATATTCAGCATGAGGCTAATGTGAACTGATGAACTGAGACTATAAACATTCACTTTCAATACAGATCGAGTCACAGAAATGCAACCTATCACGGGCCCCGCAGAGGTGAAAATGATTTATGCTGGAGGTTGCAGCTGCCTACTTCCATTACTTTAAGGTACTCTTAATTAGCAAAGGGGGCTGGACAGGACTGGATTCCCGCCTACCAGAAGAGCAGGCTCATAGGTGCTAAGATTCAGTTTGCTTGCCAAAGGGAAGAGATATTGGGGATGGAAAGATAGTACAATGGGGAAGGCATTTCCCTTGCGCACTGCCTACCGGGTTCAATTCCCAGCATTCTACACTGTTCTAGGAGCCCTGCAGAGTGTGTTCGCTGAGTTAGAGCCAGAAATAAGTATCGAGAACTGCCAGGTGTGGGTCCAAAGCAACAAAAGAAAAGGGGAGAGCTGCCACGAGGAGTCACATGACCTACTCATCCCAGAAACAACTATAGTTTTAGGTACCTGCTTGCTGCTTTCCTTAAGGTCCCCTCAGGCCCTTGGCTTTCCACCCTCCACCAAAGTGTCTATCCTGGCTCCATTCACCCCTAGAATCACACCAGCACCTCCTTCCTGACACCTGCTGGAATGAAGAGCACCCCTGGGCTCTCGGGGCACTTAGGAGCCCTCCCCACTTGCCCCTTGGAGGGCAGTTAGAGGCAAGCACTTAAAATACCGTGATCACTTACAGTAGATTAGAAATTTTTATTGGTGCTGTGTTGCCATAACAACCTGAAGACAGCAGATGACTTAAGCTAAGCTTGCAAAGCACAAGGCTGCTCATCTGGCAGTTGAAATGAATACAGTTCATTTCACAAGTTTCCCATATGGACTCTTAGTGTATGGTAATGAGGAGGCCATATGGTGAGGGAAATGCACAGAGAACAATTGGGTTCCAGGCTGAGGGGGAAGCAGGAAGAGAAGCCCTGGGTGGGAGAAATTGGTGGTGTATATGCTCTTGGGGTTCGAGGTCTGATGGCAGTCCATTTAGGGTTCCGGCTGGGGATGGTGACCCTGGCATTTCTTAAATCTGTGCCTTGATATGTCGGCAGTGTGGGATGACAGCCATCTTACAAATTTTGCAATATCATTCATCACAAACTGTCAGCAGTGTTTGCAAATCTGACTTGCAAGATCTTTTAAATGTGTTGTTCTTAAAAGGCAACCGTACTAAGTTTTTAGACAAAGTGCAGGAAAATTTAAGCACTTGTGACAAGCAGAAACATTAGCAGTAATCATTCTAAAAACACTCGCATCTTTTGCCTGCATGTTTAGCTGTAAATAATGCTAGAATGTATAAAAGCTTTAAAGTAAAAAATGTAATAAATACTTTTTTATTATGTTTCATAAAGGATGAAAAATGCAGTAAGCCCCATATGCGGCTGTCTATCCGTGTGAACAAATGTATAGAGACAAATGGTGCCCGTGCTCCTTCCTCACTACTAACCAGACTAGAAGCCAGTTCTAGGGGAAGGCGGCAAAGTCAATTCTGTACCACACATGCTTCATAAAAGATGAATATAAATGCATTAGTTAGACACGGTGAGCTAAATTAGAAGGTCAGGCAGGGCTGGGAGGGCTGAAAAATCACACAACCAATGAGTGTAATTACTCTTTTTTAAGTCTATTAAGTGGTGTTGTTCTATCGAGGCTCAGGGGTATGGGACATGAAGAACAAGATAAAGTAATGTGTATTTATTACTCCCACTGGATCAATTTACCAGATATTTTCAGCTCCATAAAGCAAAATACACAAATGCCGCCTTTGTTACTTTTCTCAAACCATGTGGTTTTCTCTAAATGTGGGCTTGGTCCTTAGAGGGGGACCAGACCTGGTGCAGGGCGGTCCAAGGCCCACCCTGTTGAGGGGAGCTGAGAACAGGCTGGCAGGGGCACAGGGCAGGGCAGAGTAGTTCGGTCAGGAGATGGGGCCTTCAGGATCAAGGTTCGAATCTAAGTTAGTTCTGGCCAATGATTAGGTTTATCAGAGGCTGGGCAGTGCCTACTGACATCTGACCAGTGGAAGGATATTTCCAACTTTGCCCACATGATCTCAGACTGAGGTTCCTATGCACACAGCGGAGCTAAGGATGTGCGTGCCTCATCATTAGCGATGTGCAGCATTCGTGGGTACGCGAAAAATGGGACCAACCGTGAAGAGACAGCTGCTTACATTCAGTTCCCATGTGTGTCTCTCCTGAGGGTGCAGAGTGGGCCTGAAGAAGGGCTGCAGGAACACATGGGGTCCTTGAGGGTCTGTGAGGCTCAGTCATACTGTGGGCCCATCCAGCCTACAGGAGGACGATTCTGTCTCAGGTCAGCCAAGTATTGCTCAGGGTTACTGACTGGCCTTATGCAGTTCATGTCTCTAGGCTTCTGAGGTCTTCCAGCCCTGAACCTCTCCATTAGATGAAAGGTCACCCTTTGCCCCCAAGTCAGCACAAACTCATGCTCCTCCTGCCAGGCTCTGGGGAATAAAAGGCAGGTTATCCCAACTGAACAGAGTATTAGTGAGTCACAAACTAAAAATGCCCTTTTTCTCTGAGCACATATGAAAAAAGAAACCAAAAAGCATCTGGGGTTGGCAGAATTACAGCAGCTGCAACTTCTGTATACAGCAACTTGCATTAGTGCTTTGCTTTCAGGGGCAAAGCCATCCAGAGAGACCAGCCTTCTCAGGGATGTGAGGGACATGGCCTGTTCCTGGCTTCTTGTGAGTGGGGTGCCCATAAAATTGAGTGTGCACAGCACTTTGAGAGAGAACCAGCCATCATACAAAGGCATATTATTGTGGAGAGCTGTCTATTTGGCCCTGGGAGCAGTTTCACTGGGGAGAATATGTGGGTGGCTTATGAATCTAGCTTTGTCTATTCACAAACACATGGGTTCAATAAAGTGGGGTTTGTTTTGTGAGGTGTGTGGTCTACAACACACTCAAACACCATCTCTCCTGTCGGACAAACACAGGCCAAAATTTGGAGAAAGGCAGAGCCCCAAGCATCCATCTCCCTACAACGGATGGACAGAGGATTAGTGGGAGCATTAAACGAGCCACATCAGTTGGATTCTAGGGTGTTTGCTGCACCAAGGGCTTGGCAGTGGAATATGTGGGGGTTTCCTTGGTAGCAAAAAACAATTGCCCGATATCTAGGAAGCAGCTTCTGGGAGTTTCACCATCGATTGCCAGGGACCCAGTTACACATGCCAGCGCAGACAAGTGCTCTCTCTGGTCTCATGACCAACATGTCTGAGCATTTCATGCAACTTCACAGATGTTTTACAAAGTGACTATACATGCCTTGAGACTCTTTTACTACCATAGCCTCTTCTTTAGGAACAAGAAAAGTACTTTGATCTTTAAATGAAGCTGGTCTTGAACAACCAGAGAACCCAGTATGGACCTGAGTCTGCCCAGTCTCCCCACCTTGAATTCTGGTACCATCACTGTCCTTCACTGCATGGTTGAAAAACCCCCAAACTTCAGAGATCTGAAGGAATCAGCTGTGACTCAGCAATCACCACCACCCTATTCTACTGGCAAATCTTTGCTGTGTGACCTTGGCAGCAGAGAGCGCCGTGTCAGGATGATAAGGAGAAGGAGATGACGAGACCCAGATGGGCTAAGGAAAAGCAGAATGGGACCCAGGGCTTAGCCAGGAGCTGCCTGGTTCTGAGTTCCTTCCCCACCGAAATGCCCCTCCTCTCCACCATCTGGAGAAAGAGCAGATGCCAGTACAGACATACTGACAAGCGTAAGGTCAGACCCCTCACTTCCCTGTTCCCCCTGACTCCCTACTTCCCTGTCCCTCTCCCCGAATCACCCTCAGAAAATGCTCCCACTAAGTGCTTGCTGGGGATGAAGAATACACAGAAGAGTTATGTGTGACTGTCCCCACCCCAGACTAGGGGTCAGGAGCACTTACTCCTAGACTAGGCTTATAGTGGCAAATTACCCTGGTAAAGCCTAGGCCAAATCCAATGAGGGTGGCTGTTCAGGAAGGACCCCATGTCAGACCTCTGTGTTCTCAGAAGCCACACATGAGAAGACACGCTGAGAGGGAGGAGAGGAAAGTGTGGGACTGGGAGGGGGACACCTGTGAGTGACATGCCAACCCCCTACCAGCCACTGGGTCCGGCAGCTTTGCCTTCTCTGCACTGGGCATCTTCTCCAAGTCCTCATGGATGTGGGCTGCCTGTGACTGGTGGAACCTCTCATTCTCCTACAGTGGAGATGCAGGGTACAAGCTCCCACAAGTTCTGCAGAGTGCTTGGTCCTCAAGCAACTCAGGTTACCCAGTCCTGATCTACACAGATCTGCCACGGAAAACAATCCTGCTGTGTGGGACAGATTCATGTTCAGGAGCATGGTTGCAACCTGCCTTTCTCTAACCCATGAGTGGCTCCTGTCCCACTGGTGCCATATGCCACCAGGCTGATACCAGACAAGGCTCTGTCTTACCGGATTCACTGCCAGCTCTTCCACTGGGTTTCTGTAGAGTTCTGGCCTCATGTGTAGAAAGTGGCCATTATAGGCCAGTGGTTTCCATGTGGCCTTGGGCACAGATTGCAAATGTTGAGGAAAGAAGGGAGCCCACAACTTGGGATGCACACCAAGCACTTCTGTAGACACCATCCTTAACCGTTTAAAACCCAGCACACCTTTGGGCTCACTTGAATCCATGGAAGAACTTCCTGCTTCCCACCATTCCCAGAAGTTTACCTTTGGCAAACGTTCAGGGTCGCCAGGGTGTCGAGGGATGACCTTCTGTAACCTCTGGAAACCATAGTCAATGGTAGGTTCATTCAGAGCTGTAAGGAAGAAGCCGAACAGTCAGAACCATTTCCGAAGCCAGGACACAAACACATAGTCCCTGGATGCAAGTGAACATGACCCCAACATTGTCTTTGAATGGATTCATAGAAGGGATCCTATGCAGAACTGTCATTGGTTCTTGGTACTTCTGCTCCCTTCACAAGGCAAGTATGATACCCCAATCCTCAAGAATTCAAGACACTGGTCTTTTCTTTTGCTCTGCTGGCCCATCCCATGACCATTTAGTCTGAGAATTTACTTGAGTGAGGAGCTGAATGGAATGCTGCAGGGTTTATGAGTGAGTCTGCATAGTAAACACCAGTAAGGACAAGACATTCCTGCTAGGTGATGAGCATGGAGCTTCCAGGCACTGCCAATACCTGACCTGAGATAAACCCCTCTCTCATCTCAACATCAGCCTAACTTCAGGAGAAAGATCTCTGTGAGGTCAGTAAACAGGAAAGCTTAGTGGTATTTGGAGATCCCACATCGACACCCTCTCTCATAGTACCCTGAAACAAAGTATAGCTAAAGCCGACTCAGGCTCTCCAGGTTAGAAGTCTTTGCAAGAGGCCAAATTCCTTCAGCTTGCGCCCACCCTCTTGGTCCCTCAAATCCTTTCATTGGGTTGGGGTGCTTCCTCCCTTCTTAGTATGACCATGTCGTCTCCCCCATACTGAATAAAAGACTGCAGTTCTGACATTGAGCTATACATTAGAAAACAAGTTACCATTTGCTTCACTTAAAAATACATTAACCTAAATTTTCAAAGTAAGATTTGCACTAGCACTAACTTTAAAAAACTGTATTGAATTCAAATGGGTCCCAAGGCTAATGGAAGCAATTTGTACACCAGCCCAAACTGACTGGCCCACTTTTCAAAATACAGGTATGATAATCTTGTGGTTTTAAAAGGACATTTAAATTGAAAGACTGTGAATTTAGTACATAATTATACCAATAGAACCCTTTAACTTGTCAACTTGTAAATCTAAAAGGCTATCAATCATTTCTAAAGAGGAAATAAACCTTAAAATTCCTTGATTGACAGTGCTTACTTTTTATGTAAGGAAAAAAGAGAGAGAAAAAAGACTGTATAAAGTGGCCAGAAATCCATTTACAAAAGTACATTGTTTTACATAGGTGAGTAAAAAGCCAATAATTACACCTCCAAAAGAAATATAAATCAGAGTAAGTACTTTTTCCTCACTTGTGTATCTTAAGTTGGAGTGAACTTCAAGTAACTTTTTATTAAAAAGATTTTTTCCCCAAATGCAATGCTTATTGAGGTTGCTTAGCATTTTCATTTAAGATAATGTAATCATTTTTGCAAATAAGAGATGTAGTCATCTCCCACACCTTCCAAACAGTAAACTTTCAACTTGTCTCTTGTGGAAATTAACGGAAATGACACCCAGGTGTACTAAATCTCTTTCTCCCTACTAGTATATGAGTTAAGGCACAATATTTATAATTCCTCCCATTTTATGAATTACTTTCTAAACCCTGGAGAAGAATTCTTTTTTTTTTTTTCAAATTAGACTTGTAGAGAGAAAGCCACAGAACTCTTTATATGGGAAGCGGTTAGTCGTAAAATCCAGGGGTATTTAATCATAAAATGCATGAGAGGAACTTGAAAAAGACCCGAGAAATAGATCACAACCACTCCCCAATCATAACCCTAATTGCCATCAAAGATGTTTAACCATAAAAATAGCTTTTATGACAATTAAATGATACATTTGACTATCTGAGGACATATTTCAGCATCCTGAAAATTCTACTTCTTGGTGTCAATGCTTCAGTCTATGGCACCAATGAAATTTGAATCGTTGATTCACCCAACAGTTGTTTGCACGAGGCATTAATTCCTACTCTATCAAGATCCCAGGGTGTTTAACTGAGGGACTGACTGATGTATGGAGCGAGGAAAGGGGGTTTCTCAGGCCACATGGATAAGGCACAGCAGAATGCTTGACACTAAATATCCACAAGGTAAAGAAGCCATTCAAATAAGTTAGAGAATTAATAGTTAAAGAGCTCAGAAGTCATTCTGCTGCCACAATGAGTAATTGAATTAGACATATTAAACCCATTATTCAACCAGAAATAAGCATCTAATCAATGGAAGTATATACTTACTACATGAGAGCAAATGTTTCACAGAGTAAAAACAAAGGCTTTTATTTCTCGAGACTTCATGACTAGCCCTGTACACTTATATTTCAATATTAAAATCCCTGACCTCCATTTCAATGGGAGATTATTTCTTTGGAACCCCGTAATACAGACAAAACAGACAAAAGCAAATAAATATGCACAGGACCAAGTTCACTACTCAACATTCAAAGTTGCCTGATGGTTTCTCTGCACTGAGTAGGGAGAGAAAAAGCAAGCAAAGACTTTGTGGGTGACACAATCTGATACAGGGTATGACTTTCAAGGGGAAAGAGAGACTGAAAAGTGTTTGGGGCTCAGGAGGAGGGTCCTTCCTTTGGGGGCACACATCCAATCTCTACATCTAGGAAGGGTAAACAATCATCATTTACTCTTTTTCCAACAAATCTATAGTATAAGAAAGAAGGTGTGTGTGTGTGTGTGTGTGTGTGTGTGTGTGAGAGAGAGAGAGACAGAGACAGAGAGAGAGAGAGGGTGAGAGAGAGAGAAAGAGAATACCTAACAGTTGTTATTTCTAAGAAGTGTTTTTCCTTCTGCAATGTATCCTGAGTCCACAATGAACATATATTACATTTATAATCAGAGAAAAGGGGGTTCTGAGCAGGAAGTGGCTGCTGAGATGGAATTTGACCTGCTTGTATAAAGTAATGACATAAGAAACTGAGCCTGACAAGCTGCCTGCACACCCTTTAATAACCTCACACAGGTTATTACAGACCATAAGAAAAATAAGTAGTATACTTAGAGCCAGTTGTATAAATATGTGACTATTCATAAACTCTGAAAATCAACAGCAAGGGGCACGGGGAGGAATCGGAAAGAATGGCATATTTATTTCATCGGTGGGGGAGTTGGGCCTCGGGGACATACATCTACTCTGCAAGAATGTAATATAGAAAGTTAATCCTCTGCAAAGCGACCGCACTGGACTCAAGCATTGGGCTCAAGAGGTAACCACAGAAACGGGGGCCTAATCAGTTTTCCTCCAAAAACTTGGTACAATTCCGGGAATCTAGCAGAGAAAAACATTCTTAATTGGGCGTAGTGAACCACAAATAAAGGCATGGGCATCACAAATAAAGGCATGGGCATCTTAGGCTGAAAGGAAAGATGAAGCTATAAAACTGTGAAAGGCAAAGAAGAACGCAAGCCAAGAACATGGTCCCTCTTAAACTTGGGATCACCCCAAGACAGGGACAGGTCAAAAGAACAAAATGGGACCACTACGAACATTAAAAACACCTAAGGGGTTCAAAGTGATAGTACAGCATGTAGGGAACCTGTTTTGCATGTGGCTGACCTGAGTTTGATCCCCAGCATCCCCTATGGTCCCCCAGCACCACCAGGAGTGATTACTGAATGCAGAGCCAAGATTAACCTCTGAACACTGCTGGGTGTGGCTGAAAAACAGACAAACAAAATCCAAGACAATGAACAACCCATTTCTGATGCTCATCGTGTGTTTTGGTTTATTCCATATTCTAAGTCTAAGCCCTTGTGGAGAATGTTGAAAGCAATGACAGCCATGCTTCAGGCCTGCAGAGCTCAGCTCACTCTCCTAGTATTCGCTTCTTTCCTACTCAGGAATCCTGGCTCTGGACTCTCTGCAGGTGAGAGCTGTGTGTGTGTGTGTGTGTGTGTGTGTGTGTGTGTGTGTGTATGAGAGAGAGTGAGAGAGAGAGAAAGGGAGAGACTATTTTTTTTTCCTATTTCTGATAAAGCTTCACTAGAACCACAGTATAATACACATCCTTAAGAAGCCTGCCTCTGTCCATTGACACAGATGCTTGCTGGGCAGGGATCAGCATGCTTTCTGGGGTGCTGCCCAAATCAGATGGGGATTTGGGGAAATGAGGGAGGCCTACAGGACCACTGCAGTCAAAGTTTTAGAGTTGCTTAAGCAGTTGAACCTCATTGGCCTTTTATGCCTTGTGCCAAGTTTGGCTACTTGTGCCTTCCCCATCCCAAAGAATTAACCAGAACTGTTCTCTGATTTCACAAATGCTCTAAGCAGAAAGACTAAAGGTTACTTATTGTCCAGTGTTCAAACACAAAACTCAGGAGGAAAACCTTCAGAATATAAATGGACTTACTGAGTGAGCTGAATCATAGGGCTGACTCCATGCTAGGTTCATACGCAATTGTGCTTCCCTGGGTCACCTGCTGCCGAAATGAACCTCACACTTTCCCAGATGAGAAAACTCCCTCTAAGGGGATCTGTTTGCATATTAAAATCAGACAGTAAATAAATGATGGTATTTTTCAACCACGAAAATGAAGTTTTTCCTCTTTTAAGGGTTTGTTTTAGGAAAAGTCAGTTCTCCTCCTTAACATCTCACAGAAGGACCTGTGAGTCCTGCCTCCCAATATCAGAGGAAGTGCACTGGGAGCTGGGATAGAGAGTCTCTGTGCATGAGACACCTGTTTCTCTAGCTCTGCACTCACTGCAGTGCGGGAACATATTTCTGGGGTTTTAATTTCCCCTTTTTAATGGCTATGTGACATGATGTCATTTTAACTGGGAATAAAAAGAAATGCAGATATTAGAATGTTAGTATGTATACTCTATTGCTATTTCATATTCAAGCAAATATCTAGACTCTGCTAAGTCATAAATAAAGCCTCATAGCAGAGGCAGGGATGAGTCAGCACCTGGTGTCCCAAGTTTTGAGCTGATGCGTGCTGTCCCTACCTTAACTCCAGGCCACAGTTGATGCCTGCCCTTCAGCCAGACATGTGGCATATTCTTCTGGGTTTGTTTTCATCAGTTTGTTTGGGGATTTGTGTGTGTTTGGGGGGAGTTGTCAGAGCTTGTGATACTAAGGATACTCCTGGGTCTGCACTCAGGGATCACTCTTGGCAGAGCTCAGGGATGACAGGGATTGGATCCACATCAGCCAAATGCAAGGCAAGTGACCTACTGCGACTGGACTGTGGCATTCTTCTGTCTGTGAGGTTGAGACCTCCTGTTCCAAGAAAGTGCTATTGACCCCATCCCACCATTCTGGTCACTCAGCAAACAAGCAGAGACCAGCAATGAGCCAACACATTCCTTTAAGGAGCCTATGAGAGATTGGCTTTACAACTTGTAAGTCAAAAATGAGGCCAGTAGAGGAACAGCGCCAGCAATGTGGCTGATGAAGACACACATGCCTTTCCCAGCCAAGGGGTGCAGTGCCAGAGGGAGAGCTGTGGATGGGGCTAGCACTCTCTGAGAAATCTTACTAGAAGCTCAAAGCCAGGTCCTGGAGTGCAGCCCCTGCCTGTATCAAGAAATATGCTGAGGGGCCAGAGAGATAGCATGGAGGTAAGGTGTTTGCCTTGCATGCAGAAGGTCTGTGGTTCAAATCCCAACATCCCATATGGTCCTCTGAGCCTGCCAGGAGCAATTTCTGAGCATTGAGCCAGGAGTAACCCCTGAACACTGCCAGGTGTGACCCAAAAACAAACAAACAAAACAAACAAACAAAAAAGAAATATGCTGAAAGCACAATGGTGCTGTCCTAGGAGCTCAGGACAAAATCAATAAGAGACTCTGAGAAGCCTCTGAAAACTGTGGCTGAACCCCAGGGGTGTCAGGAGAAAGCCAAGGTATGCAGGGCTTACCCCAGCAGGAGCCAAGAGGAAGATTTCCAAACTGGCTTCGAATGCACAAAGCTTTCTCAATTCAGTCTACAGTGCATGGGGCAGCCTGTGTCTTGTGTTTTGGTTTATATTGTATTTGAGGACCACACCTGACTGTGCTCAGGTTGACTCCTTGCTTTGCTCAGGTGACCCTATGGGAAGCTGCGGATCAAACCTGGGTCAGCTGTGTGCAAGGCAAATGTCTGGTTAACCACTGTATTATCTTCTCCAGCATTGGAGCCTCAAATGTTAATAGTTCTCTCCAAGCTGATGCATGGTTGTAGGGGTTGATGGGGACCAGGAGCCTGGGTCAGGTAAAACCTGAAGGAGTAAGTTCATGATGATGAAATGGAGGACTCCTGAAACATTCTAGCATGTCACTGGAGTATGAAGCCTGGGCCTATGTTTGGAAATGAACTGCTTGTCCAGAAGCAAAAGCCATAAGGAGAAGGAAGAAAGAATTAAGAACTTGTGTCCACCCAAGTGGAAATAGCCATTACAGCTTTCCTACATCTAATAGTAATATAGACTTATTATACAAAAAAGGGGTAAAAAGACAAAAACCAAAACAAAAACAAAAAACAAAACACAGAAGAAACTTCCCTGAAGGGCCCAGAGAGATAGCACACCGACGTTTGCCTTGCAAGCAGCCGATCCAGGACCGAAGGAGGTTGG
The DNA here is from genome assembly GCA_004027635.1 of Crocidura indochinensis. Classification (NCBI taxonomy): domain Eukaryota; kingdom Metazoa; phylum Chordata; class Mammalia; order Eulipotyphla; family Soricidae; genus Crocidura; species Crocidura indochinensis. The sequence goes on from PVKC010030677.1 coordinate 14,613, forward strand.
TTCGAATTCCGGTGTCCCATATGGTCCCCCGTGTCTGCCAGGAGCTATTTCTGAGCAGACAGCCAGGAGTAACCCCTGAGCACCGCTGGGTGTGGCCCAAAAAC
>PVKC010030678.1:0-14751 GCA_004027635.1 Crocidura indochinensis
TTTTTTTTGGCTTTTTGGGCCACACCCGTTGATGCTCAGGGGTTACTCCTGGCTATTCGCTCAGAAGTCGCTCCTGGCAGGCACGGGGGACCATATGGGGAACCGGGGGATCGAACCGCGGTCCGTCCTAGGTTAGCGCGGGCACCTTATCTCCAGCGCCACCGCCCGGCCCCCACCCAACTTTCTTAACCCTTAGAAGCCACTGTTCTACGTTCCACCTCTATAAATTAACTATATTAGGTTTATGTACAAACACCATACTTTGCTTATGTAGAATCATATAAGATCTGTACTATTATATCAGATCTTTTTTTTTATATATAGCATACTGTTTTTAAGATGTATCCATGCTATAGCAGGGTTCAAAAGGTCTTTCCTATATATGACTGAATATGCCTATGTAATTTAACATCATACATTACATCTGTTTCTGAACTCTGGATTTTTTGGGGTCCAAATTATTTTCATGCATAATATTTTTCTCCCACCAACAAACCACTTTCATTTGGGGGTCGGGGTTGGGTGGCCACACCCTGTGATGCTCAGGGGTTACTCCTGGCTATATGGTCAGAAATCGCTCCTGGCGTGGGGACCATATGGGACTCCAGGAAATCAAACCGTGGTTCGTCCTAGACTAACACAGGCAAAGTAAGAGTCATGTCCCCCTTTAAGATTTTCTGGCTTCTGATATAAGCTTGTTGATCATGTGGATCATGCCCTTGAGTTTTCCAGCTGTAGAACAGTATGTAGTATCTAGATAGTAACAATGATTTGCCATTAGGCAAATGGTCATTAGGTTCCTTCTCTACCACTTCTCTTTGATTTAACCCATTATTCTTAAACATTGAGCTAAAAGTAAACATAAATCTATTTTGACACTCAGGCTCATGAAGTCCTGCTAAGTTACTCATCAGGTTTGTCCTTTCGCTGAATATCTCCTTCTCAGAGGACCTTTGTTTGCTGCTTTCTTAACAGAAGTGAAAGATTATGAGCCACCATTTGGTTCCAAAGTGCGAGAACATCCCTGTGTCGAAAGCATGAAGGACAATGTGTTGAGAGATCGAGGACGACCGGAAATTCCTAGCTCCTGGTTGAATCATCAGGTAAGGGACAAATCTGTTGAACTCTAAGCCATGTCTTGAGGAAATGAAAGTTCTGGAAGGTTAAGCTTCCATCTAATGACCCGAACTTTTGTGTTCTATGATCCTGTGAGGTTTTGTTTACAAAGAAAATGTCAGTAAAGAGAAATGACCTTCATGTTATATGCTCCAGCAGAGGAAAGAGTTCCCAGATGGGAGCCATAGGTACAAAAATAATTTGAAGAGTACTTGTTACAGGATCCAAGTTCCCTGGGTTCTGGATTACAATAATTTGCAGACTTTTCTACTCAGCCCCCTTGCATTTACGTAGGGAGTTTATGTTTTGTTCCAAATGTTTTCTAATGGCTTCCAAATATTTTCCAATGAGTTCCAAATGTCTTCCTCTGGGACTCTTCCACTCAGGGAGAAAATATGTCACAGAGTAGAAAAGAAGCAGAATTATGTCACAGAGTGAGAATAAGGCCGTCTTTCTCAATCAGCTTGTCTGAGATGAGACCTAAGTGATCACAGAGCTGGACTGTGTGCAGCTAAAATAAAAGGAGTGGCTCCTTGCTCAGGACTAGATGAAAGCAGGGAAAGAGAAGATTGAGTAAACTAAAAATGACTCTTAGAAACAGTGGGAGGCAATGCCATCCATAGGTAGGCATTGGTTCTGAACTTCAGGGGCCAGACTTCAATTACTTAGGAGCATTCTGAGAAGAAACTGGCAAGTCATGGCCCATGAGAGAACACTTGATATTCCAGAAAAGAGCTGTGAATGAAGAAGGATCTGGAACAGTCTGGTCTAGGTCTAAAATCCTTCTTTGGCTTCTGTGGGTATTTTGTTTATTCAGTGAAGTCTTGAGCTATGCCTGAGACATTTCTAAAATCAAATTAAATTAAGAGAAGAAACTGGGACTCCCAAGCAGTCACAACCAGCACAGATGGAGCTGTTCTCTGCCCATGCCAGCCTAGGACCAATAAGTCAGGGGGATTGTCCTCTTGATTGAATTTGTAACTTCCCAGGCTTCCCTGGAATTTTTGGACAATCCCCCCTCTTACTGTGAAAACTCAAATCCTTGAGCTTATCTATGACATCAGAAGGAAGACTCTGGCATGGTTATCTTCGAGCAGTTGTTGCCTCTGGTGTGTGGTTCGTGTAATGAAGCTATTATTCATGATGATAAAATTCTGGAAAGAATTAGCATAATACATTTTTTCTCTTAATGAGATTTGTTGCCCTATTGATTTCAAGTTAATGCTTAATATTTAATTTAATTTACTGCCTGTAATTACAGTGCCAGAATAAAATAAATGTTCCTTGTGTACCAACAATAACACTCCACTCTTAATAGGACCATCAATCAATTCCATCAATTAGGTGAATTATACAATTAATTCAACATCATGAACTCACATGCAGAGTGAGGAGGGAGGGTGTGGGGGGACACTGGTTGGTGTTAGAGAGCAAATGGGGATAATTTCTTCCCCAACATGGTGAGTTCTGCCTTTATCTATCTCCCCTGGGATGCATTGGCTACTCTTACTGGCCAGAGCATATTTGTTTACCACTTATAAGGTTATCTAATTAACCCATGACTACTTTACTTCCAAAGGAACTAGAAACAAACTGTTTAAACAGTAAAATGAAATAAAGGCTTTGAGAAAGAAGTCCTCTGATATCATCTGGACAGTATAACCTTGACAGGTCTCTTGTTTTAATTGGTGTTATTTGGTGATGGGGAAGGTTATGGGTCTCACCTGGATGTATTCAGGGCTATTCTTGGTTCAAGAATAATTCCTGACAGTACTCAGTGGACCAGACATGGTAGAGATCAAACTAGGAAGTCAACTGTTCAGAGAAGTTCCTCCCTGTATTACCTTTTGGACCCTGAACAAGTGTCTTGAATAGGGCCTTTATGGGGTAAGGTTTAACTCTCTAAAGCAACCTAAAGTGAAGCTGTCTGGCCTCCAAAACCAGTTGTCTCCTTAGTCCAGCCTCCTATTGAAGAGGAGGAAGTCATGGTAATGGGCATATTTGGCAGCTATTAGAGGTTTTATTGAATCACTCCACAGAAAAAGATGATGAACTAAATGTAAGAAAATGGCCAGATTTCACTCCAGCATAAAGATTCAGTTCCATTGAAAGGAAAATGTTTAAATAAATCCAATTCCTAGATACTTGAAAAGACAAAACTCAAGAATGATAAAAGTGTCAATGACTGCCTGAGACTGGGGATCGGGGAAGTAGGTAGGATGACTAAGTGAAATGAAGAGTACTTGTAGGGGAAATGAAAATATTGCATGCTAGTGACAACAGTGGGTCTGTATTAATCTGGATATCATAAGCATGAATGCCAAACAATGTAGTACAGCCACTAATATAAACCATGGACTTTGTTAGATAATATACCTATCATTACACATGAATACCACTGAGGCAAGATATTGTTGGGAGGATTGTCTTCATGTGGAAATCTTCTGGCTTCTAACTGAAAAATCTTTTTTTTATTATTTTATTATTTTTAAACCCTAAAATCTAAGGTCTCTTCTAACAAAAAAATGGAAGGATATAAAATCAAATTAGGCTTTGCTTCATAAAACGTTTTAGATATTGAGGATACTGTACCCCCAGAAACCTACTAGATTCTCCTTGTGTGGTTTCTCTATTTTCTGACCTGAGTTGATTAAATGATCCCTAAGGCTGTAGAGTGGGTTCCCAGGTTGTGACAGCCACCAGTTTGGTCGCTTCCCTTCATGAGTCCCCTTAGTTTTATTGGAGTCCAATAACTCAAAGCCCCTGTTGACTTCTCTTCTTCTGCAGGGCATCCAGATGGTGTGTGAGACACTGACAGAGTGCTGGGACCATGACCCAGAAGCCAGACTCACGGCCCAGTGTGTGGCTGAAAGGTTTAGTGAGCTGGAGCACTTGGACCGTCTCTCAGGAAGGAGCTGCTCTGAAGAGAAGATTCCAGAAGATGGCACTCTGAACACTACCAAATAGCTCTTCCAGGGCAGGCCAGGCCTACCTCAAGGAGGCCACCCCATCACCAAAGAGCAGAGGCAGCAAGAAGCAGCCCCTGAACACCAGCTTCCTGGAAACCCCGTGTTTCCTTCCTCCTGTCAGCTATGGGGAGTTAGTGAGCAGCAGCCATGGCAGCAGGAAGTAGGTGACAGGAAGCATTCTGTGCCTTTGACATTGTCATAGGATGATAAGCTGTTCGCACTTCCTCAGGAAATGAGTTGATTTTTGACAATAGCAATAACATTTGCACTTTATAAATGCCTGTATGTAAATACAAAATAGCTATGTTTTATATATATGTATTTCTATATATGTCATATCTATATATACAGCCATACTCTAGAAAGAGATAAGGAAAGAGAGAAAAAGATTCTTAGGTAATGCGTTGAATGGGAAAGTTCCAGAACAGGGCCCAATTGGAAGGGGTCTGTGACAGTATTAGCATCAACCATCACTCAAGACATAGTCCTCTGACTATGAAGGGGACATTGTATTCATGGAGATGCAATGTTTGAATTTGTGAAGGCCGAGATGCAATTGCTCTTGCAAAACTAAACCCTACACCTGGCAGAGTGAATTAGAGCCACACTGTTCAGGGGTCAAGTTCTGGCTATTCTGTTGAGGGTCAGATATTGGGGATCAGAAACAATGTGGTCATTGCGTCTCCCCTATGGACTTATTCGCTGGAGCTTCAGTTTCCAGCTATGATTTGTAAACTACCTTCCTCAAGTAGCTGGAAACTCAAGAGCTTTAATATTTGGAGCCCATTTCTTGACCTTCTCAGAGTGTAGAACAAAAGTAGGATGGTTCCTTTAATCTTTAAATGACTCCCTTTCAATACGGAGGATTGTTTTTTATAAGCACATACACACATATTACTATTACTGCTCTCAGCCCTCCCTTTTCTACAAAGGAACAAATGTCCCCTCTTGAGTTTAATCTATGAAATTTTTCTCCACTTTGGTTTGAGTCTCTAACTTTCTGTGCAAAACAGCGGTTGGTTCCATTTTCTAGGCTCCTGGGGGCAGATGGGAAGGATTTGAGCTGCTACAATAAGGACTGCAGCCTTGGGCACTTTGAACCTATATTTTGCTTGGCCAGCACAGCACTAAACAACTCAAGTCACTTTTTCAATGTCTGAAGACTGAAAAAAAAATTGAGGTTCCTAAGTGAGAATAAATAGCAGATGATTTCCTGTTTTCTCTACTCTACACTCACATAAGGCTGCTTCACTTCTTATGAACAATGTTTCCCACTGGCCACTCCAACTCCAATCTGCAAGTTGAACATTAATCAATCATTTTTTGACTCTATGATATAATTTTGATAACACCCTCCACCCTATCTAGGGGTAGGCTAGGATGTTGACTTTTTTTCTTTTCAGACTAAAGCAGACCTTCTCTATATAATTCCTATAAGTCGGTCTTCTGTGCTTGTAAGAACTTTCTCCTCTACATATCGGAGGGGAGCCCTTTTCTCCAAGAAGCCTTTGTCATGGTTATATCTTGTCCTATCCTCCATACCAATTCTGCAAAAATTTACTAAGGAGACTTGGATGAGGGAAATAAGAGTTCTATTCGAAGTTAAGAAATTTGTGTTCCCATGAACATGAATAAAGAATGAGCTTTAATACTCCGTAATACTCCATATGGATGTTAATCCATAAACATGTATTCATGCTGCAGATAACAACCTCTTGCTGATTTTATAAAATGTCTATGAAGCTACTTTTTTCTTAGTCAAATAGGAATTTTATCAAAAAACTGTTTTGGATTTGTAGAGGTCTCGATCTCGTTGGGTTTTGGCAGGTATGTTGACATTTGGGATTTGGTGAAATTTTTCAGAACTCTGCTCGGTCCAGGTAGGCTGAGAGGAGTTCAAGACAGTTTGGCTGCAATATTATCAAGTGTCCAGGAATTCTGTGTTCCATCCAGCTTTTTGATACTGTCTAAATAGCTGTTGCTCATTGACCTCTAGTGGTGAATTTCTAGAATACTAGTCTATCCCTTGATGGTTTTCCAAAATTCAAGAGCTTTATCATTTCTTGGTCAGCATCAGCCTAAACTGGAATGTAGTGTCAAGTGATACATACTGTGGATTGTTTTGTTTATATTTTATATTCAACTAAAAGACCAAGACTACATTCTGTTAAAATACTACTATGCATAAAGGAAAGGTTTATTCTTTTATGGAACATTTCAGCAGTAATCATGTATTACATTAGGAATGTGAATGCTCTATACTCCTTTTATATCAAATGTCTCAAGAACTTATTTCCATTTTATGCATTGTCTTTTATATAAATAAAATGTTTATTAGATTGAATAAAGTAAAAATACTCAGGTCAGCTTCCTGTCTCTTGTTCCTATTTATTGTAGAGAAGTGTATTGCATTGTATGCAGAAATGGGCATAAGAAATTTGTTTGCAGAGGCCGGGCGGTGGCGCTGGAGATAAGGTGCCTGCGCTAACCTAGGACGGACCACGGTTAGATCCCCCGGTTCCCCATATGGACCCCCTTGCCTGCCAGGAGCGACTTCTGAGCGAATAGCCAGGAGTAACCCCTGAGCGTCACCGGGTGTGGCCCAAAAACCAAAAAAAAATAAAAATTTTGTTTGCATTTGCCATCTTTGATAGTTTGAATTTCCCTTTAGAAAAAGTGGTCAAAATTTAATAATATGAGATAGAGCAAATGCTGTTGGTCCCGAGTCCTGTGTTCAGGTCGCATGCAAGGTGCCTCCAATACCTTTGCTTCCCTCACAAACTGCTTCTCTCACAACTGATCTTTGCAAGAAAGAGCACAGCCATGATTGACATTAAGAAAGCACATGCCTGCTTCTTACAGTCTCTTTTCTGCACCTGGCCCGCAGGTGACCATCTCACTCCTGCCAAGTGTTAAGTTTCCTCCCTCTCCTTCTACTCAATCACTATACTCATTAGGCTTTTCATCAGCTTCTTTGCACCACCAGATGAATATGCCTTACTCAGTTGGCACAGAATCTTGCTTGAAGGCTTTCTTATGAAAAAGTATAATGTAGTCTGCCGAGACTTTGAGCTATCACTTTTGGAAGATCTAAGAGATTGATTCTGCGGATTTATGGTCTAGATTCTTTCACAGTTTTTCATCTCAACACTACTGTCATTTTACATGGATATGTAAAATGTAAAATATGTAAATCTAAAATATGTAAATTGGATAATTTGGGTTAGTGGGGGGACAGAAGCTGAGTAACAACTTCCTTGGTCTCTACCTATGAACCCCTACACCAAGGCTATATAATTCAAAATGTCACCAAACATTGCCTTATGTCTCTTACCACTCTTCATTTGATAACTTCTGAACTAGATGATATGGTCTTAAACTATAGTTTTACCTTTACTGTGGTGAGATAATTACTGAATTCAGTGGTTACCACTTAACAGACATGTAACCAGACTACTTCATCTTCATGCTTTAGCTCAATTGTATGTACAATAGAGTGGTACACATTTCATCACACACACATATAAATGTGATAAGGAATACATCACAAATTCAAGTTTTTCAAGATGAAGAATGATGTCTTGGATCGTGATAAACCTACTATACAAAATTTATCCATTAGTAAGTTGGTTTAGTATGCACAGGACTGTTTTGTTTTGTTTTTTTGTTTTTTCTAAAAGAGGCACATTTTTGAGGCAATTTGAGAAAGCCTAACATCTGAGAAGATAACCAGGCTCACTAGAGAGTCTGTAGCACAGCTATATTTCAGTCTGTCAGATCCAGACTCGGGATCCGCCACCCAAAAAAAAAGACTTCCAGGAGACAGTACAGTAATGCAAAAGGTAGGCTCACAGGCCCCTTTAATATAAGAAATTTAGGGGATTCTTGCCTCCAGGTAGTTGATTGTTAAAACTATAGGTTCTTAGAATAAAGTTGCATCAGACAAATGGCTAGGATTGGTTGTAGGATATTTGTTGCATCAGACAAATGACTAGGGTGGGCTATAGGCTCAGTGAAGGAAAATCAGGAGTCTCCAGACCCAGGGTGTGGTTGCCCAGCCATCTGTTCATTGCTGTATTTTCTAGTATGTGCCTCTATAGTCTGGTTCCAGGAATTGGCTGTTCTTCTGGGCCTAGTCCTTTGTACCTTAACATTTGAGCCTGTCATGGCTCATCTTAGTTTCACAGTAAAGCTAGGTTACAGTTAATTCTAAATCAAAAACTTTTGGTTTAACATGGTCTTTGTCAATAATAATCTGAACATATTTCTCTTTCAACTTTTGTGGAGTTTTAAGACTCCACTAATGCTATGTATAGAAGGAACCTATTCCATTTGTGATAGTGCTCAGAGACAGAGGCTCAGAGAACTTGAGGAGGAAAGTCCAGAATCTTATAGGGCAATCTAGGAGCAAAGTCCTGATGCCTGGGAGCTATAATTTAGAATAATAATTTGGAATAATTCATGGCTTTTTCTCCTTCAAAATTCCTCTTTAAGATAAAGAGCTTCGCCTGTTGATCCCCATTTTCAGGTTATTTTGAGGGTCCAGGTTGTTCCCTTATATCTGTGGTTGATGGGGGAAAAGGAAAAGCAGGTGAGGAACTTCACAGACCTGTAAGTGTGTAAATTTTGGCCAAGACATCATTTGAAAAATAGGTGACTATGTGGAAGGCAATATTACCTAATATGCAAAATATATGCTGGTACATGAGCTATTTTCAGCTCATGCCAACCTTTCCAACAACATTAAGACTTCAGGGTTTAACAATGAACATGGCTGGAGTCTATTCCCATGATAGCATGATTCAAGGATGGAGAAAATCTATATCTCTTAGGCCAAGGGAATTTTCTTCTTAACTTCCCTAATACTTACTGTGCCTATGCAAAAAACAAACAAACAACCCTAGAAGTAGGATTGGGTTTGAAAATGTGAGTTGATATTTTAAATTCAGATAGTAGATAATAACACTTAATAGGGCAGGGATCAATCTAGGAGGTTTGAATGATTGAAGTGAGGGAACAGCACACACAGAAGCAAATCCTAGTACATCCCAACACAGTATTAAGCACTCAGTAAGATGCTCTTCTCTAGGTTTTGTTGAACATAGTACTTATTGAATCCTGGATGGAGATGGATGATGGTGAGATTGAGGGATGACCTTTCTCTGCTGGACCCGGCCATGTACCTACAACCCCCTTCTGACAGCTGGGTTTGCAGGGTGGTGGTGAGGAAATGATCCACAGACAGTCAGATGTCAGGAGACATCAACTTTATTTAGGCCCTAGGCACCATGTGTGGCTCCTAAGCTTTTTAAACCTTTTAAGCCTGCTCCATAAGTAGCCCTACATTCAAACCTGTCTCTACCAGCCACCTCTCTTGCTCAATCCTCTCTCCCAATCCTTCCCAGAATCCCCTCTCTACCTCTCAAGGTGACCAAAAAAGGAAGTTGGGAGAGGGGAGTGACATCCTGGATTTCTTGTCTGCTGTCATTTTCTTGTCTTCTTTCATATGAGAGCTGAAGGAAACAGACAATTAGGGAATAAGATCTTGTTAAGAGACCCACATTTAGGATTCAAACTGTAGTAGATCCTAACCTTTCAACTTGACACCTTACCCTGTGTTAGAGCAGGAATCAGAGGGCATGTTGGAATCTGAAATGTTCCAGAAATTTTCCTCATAAGCTCATGGATTCTGGGTTTCAACTAAAACTGGAGACATGGCTCTCTGATCCCCTTCACAGCTCCTTTTTGCTTGTATTATTCCAGTGTGTGCCACTGCAAAAACTGGAACCATACCCAGTGGGCAAATCATCTCCACAGCCTCTCTGCAGGAACCCAGTATGCAGCTCTTGCTTGCAGATGCTCTTTGTGCCCAGAAGCTTCAGTTGGGTGGTGGTAGTCTTTGTTTCAAGCTCCCTATGCAAATGACATGCTAATGACCTCATCCTGAGGCTCCATCCCTTCCCCGGGTGACAGGAAACTTTTCATTTAAACAAGTGTGTCCATCCCTTTACACAAAAGTCACAGCAATTGGCATCTGCTTATTCTATTCATTTTCCTCCTGAAATAGGCTGCCTAATTGTTGCTTATCACATTTCCAATTAGTTTTTTTTTTTAACTTGAATAATTACAGCTCCCATTTCTTGAGTTTGGGGCCTTCGCTTACTTTGCAAACTGTGCTGAAAAAGGCAAGACTGTGAACTTTCCCACATTACATGGCCTGCCAATCAGCCTCACACAGTGTAATTTAATTCTAATATACCTCCTGATCTTTGGTGCATTTAAAAATAACTTGTTAATAGTCTTCCTATTCTAATTAAGCTGAAATTGCACATGCTGTGAAATGCTCTCTCTCTCTCTCTCACTCTCTCTCTCACACACACACAAATTGATACATTAAAAATCATTTGGTTTTAGATTTTCTGGGAGCTTTTTTATACTTCTTATACTTTTATACTTGTAACTTATTCTTACAGCTTCCTAATAAATACAGTAATGATAGGACCTGCCTGGGAGTGTGGTGACAATAACTGTAATCAAGTTGCTTTATAAGGGTTGGACTAAAGAATTTATTATTGTTATCATTATTTTGCATTCTACCACGAAATGAATTTGTGTCCTAATATTTTAGATGCATATTGCTCTCAAAGCCTTTGGGAAGATCTAGTAAGGAAAGTAATCCTGTTTACCTGGAACATAAGATCACTTTTTTTTTCTTGAGTGGTCTTTTCGGTCTCTCTAGCAACATGGTTATGGTTACAAATCCTGAATTCTGAGAGATGGACATATCTTGGATTTTAATCCTGCTCTATTATCCTCCACCTCATTGTTATAGAATTTTGGTCTCTGGTTCTTTTGCTCCATCTGAAATTCTTCCCTGTCCTTTCCTTATAGAAAGCTAGAGGGTTGCCATAGAATAAGTACAGGAGGTAAAGCACTTGTTTTGCATGTGGATGCAGTGAGCTTGACACTGGTTCAAGTTTCTAGCTTCATATATGGTTCCCTGAACACTACAAGGATCAGTCTTGAGCACAAGGCCAAGGATATTCCTGAGTTTTACTAGTGTCATCCAAAATTCATAAAAGAAAGAAAACTGAAGAAAAAATAAGGAAAAGAAAATAAGGAAAATCATAGAAAAAAGATACTAAATATTAGTGCGAAGATATCCTTTAACAATTTTTGACATGGATATACACACTAAAATTGGACCCTCATTTATAGTATTATTTCAATGGTATTTTACATAATAGATCTACATTTTATAAAACTATAAATTTCTCTATGTCCTTTGAATGAGGTTCCAACGGGATAATTTAGAATAACAATATCTCAAGCATTTTAACTTCTTTACATCTGCAAAGATTCCCCAAATAAGATCAAATCACAGGTTCTAGAATTAGAGCATGGAAAGATTTAGGAAGAGATTCATGATTAAATCCACTATAGAGAATTAACCAATTTCTCCGATATGAATTCTTTAAGGATAAAAATATTCAAAAGCCTTTCATTCACTTGAAACATTCCCAAAGATGATTCCCACAGATCCTCAGATTTTTATCTGTATACATTTTCTATCTTAATAACAAAAAAGGAATGTTGACACTCTACAATCATTAAAATATCACTTAGAGATGAATGTTGATTTCATGTACCGTTTACACAAAATTCTGACTCTTACTTTGTTCAGATTTTATCAGGAATTTTCTAAGAGCTTGAGCTAGAGACACTTCTCATCTATAGTACTTTCATTTTTGAACTTTTAGATGTCAATTAGTCTTAGAAACTTCTGAAGGCCATGCTGGGATAACACCCAAATCTTTCCACAAAATTTTCCACAAAATTTCCACAAAATTCTGACTCTTAAGGAAACATCCTACTTTGTTCAGATTTTATCAGGAATTTTCTAAGAGTTTGAGCTAGAGACACTGTCATCTATGGTCCTTTCATTTTTGAACTTTTAGATGTCAACTAGTCTTAGAAACTTCTGAAGGCCACGCTGGGATAACACCCAAATCTTTCACTCTGGAAGGTTATTGTTCTCTATTAAAGTTATACTGAAAAACATCACATGGCCTTTACCACTGGCAGAATTAGGGCAATAGCATTCTTATTCTGCAGTCTTTCTCTAGTATAGGAAGACCAAGAAAATTCAGAAGAAATTCTCATACATTTGTGATATCGTTTTGGATGTCACTGAGCATCATTTCTACTATATTGAACCAAGTAGTTTCAAGGTACAGAAATTCAAAGCAAAAAGGTATAATATCTCACATCTCAATAGGAAATGACAAATAATTTGCAGCAGTGCTTTAAAATTGCTAAAGGCAGTTTACAGCATGCAGTTCTCAGTTTCGCTTTTATGCATTATTTCTTGGACTTTTTTTTTCTATTTAAAGTCTTTGATTTTACCAGATCAAAGTTGATATAATGTGTCCTTCCTAACATTATTCTATTGTATAAAAGTGGAGAAAAATATTCAGTTTAGTGAACTTTTCCATTTTTTATGGGTGTTTGGTTTGTGGACCGCACTATTGGTGTTCACCTCACAGAAAGTGAGAAATACTAAGAATACCATGTCATCTAATCCAGTCATCCTACATGCAAGGAATAGCCTCAGTCTACTGAACTTTCTCTTCAATCCAGTCTTCCACCTCTCACACATGTTTTTAGTTTTTTCTTTTTCTCTATATTTTTCAGTGTTGATTATAAATATGTATATATATATATGTGTGTGTGTTTGTGTGTGTGTGTGTGTGTGTGTGTGTGTAACAAACTCACCAGTTTAGTTTGGAATTATCCTCATAATTAAGCTAGAAAGATATTCTGGAATCTTGTTCTTAATAGACCTTAGTATCCAACAGAAGTAAACATGTTATGCAGAAGAAAATATTATTATTCTAGTGCTGGAAAAACAGGAATAGGAATTATTGCACTTGCCTTGCACACTGTCAACGCAGATTGGATTCCCAGTACTCCATTTTATTCTCTGAAAATGGCCAGGAATAATCCCTGAGCATGAGCTAAAGAACTATCCTTCATTGGGTGTGGCCCCAAGAAAAAGATAATATTTTGATTAAATTGTAGTAATTACAGACTCAAGAATTCAAATGTGCAAGAAATGTTAGGACTTTTAAAATATACAACCATTGATGTCAGTCTGCTATCCAGCCCTGTGTTGTGAGAAATGTTCTCTTTATTCTAGGAACAACCTTCTTCACAAACTTCTGAAAATTTACATTTTTTTTAAATGTCTTAGTTAGTGAGAACATGAGGGTTAGGAAATTCTGTTTCTCATTTACCATTGAAATTTGATCTTCTCTGAGATGCTCATCTTCTAAGCTGCGTGATTGGTAAAGGTATGCCTCTTTTCTGGTTCCTTGCCTTGATAGTATCCTTGGGAGATGAGTTTCTGGGCCTAAATTTGTTTTCTGGTACATCATGGGTTACTTCCTTAAATTCTTTGGAAGTTCCTTTTTTTTTTTTTTGGTTTTTGGGCCACACCCGGTGACGCTCAGGGGTTACTCCTGGTTATTCGCTCAGAAGTTGCTCCTGGCAGGCACGGGGGACCATATGGGGAACCAGGGGATCGAACTGTGGTCCCTCCTAGGTTAGCACAAGGCAAGGCAGGCACCTTACCTCCACCTGGCCCCCTGGAACTTCTTAAGTTCCAATTTAAGTGAAAGGTCAGGGGTTCTCTGTTGTAGTTACCACCACAACTCTTATCAGGACTAGGTATTCTAAACCTCCACATTTTCCTTTGCTCAGACTCTGTTTCTACTTCATTTCTCCATAATTTTGAAGAGTCTATCACCTTGGAAACATAATTATTAGGAAATCAACTAACTATCCATTTAATATACATATTTTAAAATACAAGGACATTTTTGCATTTCATCTTTCTAGTGCTTAAAAGGAAGGGAGAATGAAATTATTTCTCATCCATAATAAGAATGTATATTTATATCCTGCCACAAAAGAAGATATCTGATTCATTTTTTATTTAGTACATATATTCCAGCAATAAAGGGAATTATATGTATGTCTGATATTTTCCCTGAGCTGTATTCAAATACTTCCGAGTCTGGCAGGTATGTGAATAAATAGCCTTTTTCACAGCTGACATTAAAAAGAAGTCAGATATAATGCATATTGTTGGAATGAGAATAAAGATCCATAATTCCTTACTTTAAGTTCAAAGGGCTAAAAATATAGATACATTTGAAACTGACTTAAATTCTAAACATGATGTGAGGTCCCCGTTACTTTGTTATTTTTATTATGTAAATATTTTATGTGAAAGAAGCAGTTGTAGATATATTATTATAGGTGTCACCCATACTGTTAGTATATTTTAGGATGTTATGTAATTTCTGTCTTGCTATCTCTCTAAAAGTCTCCAAAATATCTAATCTAGATTTCTGAGTCTCTATGAATCTGGAGGTTTTTTAATTTGTTTTATTTTTTATTGTGTTTTTGTTTGCTTGCTTATTTTGTTTATGGGCCACGCATAAAGTTTTTCAATGTTTACTCCTGGCTCTGTTATCTGCTCAATGATAACTTCTGCAGGCTTCTGAGATCATATGCAGTACCAAAGATTAAAATGGGGTTGATGGGTCCCGGGAGATAGCATGGAGGTAAGGCATTTGCCTTTCATGCAAAAGGTCATCGG
>PVKC010030679.1:0-14754 GCA_004027635.1 Crocidura indochinensis
AAAAAAAAAAAAAAAAAAAGAAAGAAAGCCTGTATAGATTATGTTTAAATTCTATGAATACTTTTTTTTTTGGTTTTTGGGCCACACCCAGTGATGCTCAGGGGTTACTCCTGGCTATGCGCTCAGAAGTTGCTCCTGGCTTGGGGGACCATATGGGAAACCGGGGGATCGAACCGGGGTTCCGTCCTATGCTAGCACAGGCAAGACAGGCACCTTACCTCCAGTGCTACCGCCTGGCCCCCAATTCTATGAATACTTTTAACACTTCGTAATTTAGAAATTATTATTAATGTCCAATAATAAGCCTGTAATGTTATTTTAGAAATGGAAAAATTGAAGAAAATATTTCAAATTAAAATATCTGTTCTTGTGCCTATAATAATTAAATTCATCCATCTGAATCAGCTATTTTCCCAAAAAGACACAAAAATGAGTAGTAGGCATATAAAAATGTTCTATATTACTTCTTAATTGGCAACTATAAATAAAAAATACAATGAGAAATCACATTATACCAATGAGAATACTCTATTTCTAAGACACGAAACATCTTGGCAAGGAACTGGAAAAAAGAAAACCTGCTAGTGTTGGTGGGAATGTAAACAGTCTAGTTAAGATGAAATTTGCTCAAAAAAGCTAAAATTAAAACTACAGCAATTTTATTTCTATTAGAAGAATGCAGAAACACAAATTTAAAAAGATATGTTACACATTAGAATACTATTCAGCCATTATAAAAGATAAAGACTTGCCTATTTTCTATATTTTATAGAAATAGATGTAACAAAAGGAAGCCGTTGAAAAGTGATTGTTCTGTATCTTAAAATAGAATTTAATCAAATGTGCTTTACTATTTGAATGGAAAGCAATATATTTTCTTATACAGATCCCAGTGATGTGAGGAATAATATGGATGAGTTTCATTAGATGATAATAATAAATTATTCCATAAATAACTGATATTTAGAAAGAATGCATGCCTTTTGTCCACTGTTGGATCAACATTGCTGTATTTTAATGAAAATTATGCATAGACATACAAAATTAAAGTTGGCATCACTTAATGAAATATCTTTATTGAAGCAATACATTCAATATCAAATTATAGTAACAATGAAAGTGGTAATGGGTAAACTAAGAAGATAAACATGATTTGATATGTTGGCTAATGGCTAATCTATTAAAGGGAAAAGATGAACTTTTTACATTTGCAAAAAAAGAGATAATACATGTAACATTTCTCTGGTAAAATGGGATTGTATGTGAGAAAATTTTAAGGAGCACTGCTTTAAAACACTCAAAAAAAGTAGATGTAAAGGAAAAATAGAAAGTGCACTATTAGTATTTTATATTTTATTTTAATTTGCAAAGATCACAGTACATTATTTGGCATATAAATCTTTTTATGATATACTATTAAAGTGTACTGAATTCAGATATTACAGATATCCAGAAAACTTAGAAAGCAGCAATCGCTTATATACAGAAGATATATAATAGCATATATATGTATATAAATAAAATCAATTGCAAATTCTAATGCCTCTATTACTGCTATAAATAATGGATTCAAGTAAGAACAATTCATTCTTTTAAGTAAAAATAAACTGTGGGGAATATCTGAGATATGTAAGGCAATGATAAGAAATATGTAGAGGGGCCGGGCAGTGGTGCTGGAGGTAAAGTGCCTGCCTTGCCTGCACTAACCTAGGACAAACCAAGGTTCGATCCCCCGGTTCCCCATATCGTCCCCGTGCCTGCCAGGAGCGACTTCTGAGCGAATAGCCAGGAGTTACCCCTGAGCGTCACCGGGTGTGGCCCAAAAAACAAACAAACAAAAAAAGAAATATGTAGAAATCAAGATAGGAATAAACCCAAAAGCATGAAAGTCTTAATAAAAGTCTTAATTTTATTTCTGCTTAGTTAGTTTTATGCTTCTAAGTGAGTGCTTGAGACTCATATTTGCCAAAAGAGTATTGCATTTTTAGTGAAAAAGTATATTTCTGTGATTTCATCAATATGTGGCAATTTACATTAAAAATATTTAAGAAGGAAAGTTTTCTGAATTGAACCACATATTGTTATATTTCAGTAAAGCTATACATTTCTGGACTGTATATACTTGAATTTAAATGTTTGGGATGTTACATTTTATGGATAAAGCTACTAATAATGTCTTTATACTTCGGTCATAATATGTATATATAAATACGTATAAATTTGCTAATTGTATACTGAGAAATAAAATTCTTAGGTGTATTATTAGTCTGCTAAGGATGCCAGATTTGTGACTTACAAAGTATAAATTAATTTTCTCCTAGTTCTCTGGGTTGGAAATTCAAGATCAAGGTGCTGGAAGTAAATTGGCTTCTGGTAAAATCTCTTACTGTACTTACTCTTTTTTTTCTTTATCTTCAGATGTGCTTTCCTCCACGTGTGAACACTCCTGTCTCTTCTTATTAATTTGGCTCTTACTCTTGGATCTCATTAACTTTATATACTACCTAAAAATCCTAGTTCAAAATATATTTATGTGAACGATGGAAATTTTTGGACTTAAAGGTGCAAATTTGGGGGGGGAGACAGAGTTATGACCCCTGCCCCAGAATAATGATGATGTTTCAGTCAAACAAGGATAGTGGGATGGCTTATGAGGATTTGGGGATTGACATAGCTTTTAAAGGTCCATATATAGCTTTATGAAAATATTTTCCAAACAATTTTAAAAAAGATAGTGCTTTTCTTCTTTTTTTTTTTTGCAAAGTCTAAAGGTAATATAGCACAGTACTACTCAACATAAATATTCCATTACAGCTACATAATCTATCATAACAGTAATAGTGTTTCAGTGACCACAGCTTGTTATCCTACTGTTAAAACTGAAAGGTATGTTACTCTTCCATGAATTCTTTGGATGGAAATATATCCACTTAGAAAACAAGACAGCTTGGAAGATGCTGCAATCAGCATTAACAAGGCGAATTGCAGCATAGATTCTGAACCGGCTCAACCTTGGCTGCGTATCCAAATCACCTGGGGAGCTTTCACATTCTTATTCTTAACCTCAGACAAATTAAATAATAATATCTGAATGTGAGAACCAGACATCAGCATTTTTTTAAAAACCCATTAGGTGATTCCTATGAGCGTCTAAGCCTGAGAACTACTGTATCTACAGTTCCAGATAATGGCAGTTTACATGAGGATGATTTTATTAAGTTTGATTATTCATTCAACGTTATTTTTAGCCTCATGCTGTACTCTTCTTTTGCATTCAAAGCACAGCTGGTATAGTTATATTAATGATAAAATATTGCAAAGTAGCAATCTGTAAAGAATATGATGGAATACATTCAAAAGATGACAGTGTCTTAAGTTATGAATTGTGGGTCCTTGGGAGATTTGTAGGGTGACCAAGCAGTCCTCAGCCCTGGAGCCACAGCTGGTGACACTCCACCAACCAGAGGTGGTTCTGTGTGAGGGCTTGAAATGTGGAACCACTTTGTTCCTGTGGTGCCAGGATTATTCAAGCCACGACAGAGATGCTCAGGTTCCTCCAGGACTACAACTTGGCAATGCTTAGGATATCATACGGTGCCAGATATCAAAACAAGGTCAGGCACATGCTGAGTGCTATATTATCTCTTTGTATTTCTGAAACTCTATTTTTACTTTTTAAGGAATATACTGCTCTTGAGCAGTGGCCCAAAAATATGACTTAAGATGAATTTTTAATTATTTTTTGACTTGGGGGTCACATAGAACAGCCCTCAAGAGTTACTCCTGGTTCTGCAGAGATAGCATGGAGGTAAGGTGTTTTCCTTGTATGCAGAAGGATGATAGTTCGAATCCCGACATCCCATATGATCTTCCAAGTCTGCCAGGAGCGAGTTCTGAGCATAGTATCCCCAGAGCGCTGCTGGGTGTGATCCAAACCCCACCCCATAAAAAGAAGTCACCATTTATAGGACTGAGTGGATTGAACCAGGATTGGCCATGTGCAAGGTAAATTCCCTATCCTGCTGTGCTATCTCTCCAGCCCCTAAATTTAAATTTTAAAATGAGTACATTTAGCTAAATTTCTTGTGTTCAGATATTATAAACAAAAGAAAGATGATGATAAACCATGTGACAAATAAGGATTGAGTCAGGGGCAACAGGCTGAAGTATAGCTTAGTTTACCCTGTCGAATGGTGGAAATTTATGATCATTTGTGTACATATTTTGACATAAATAATTATGCCTACATATCTATACTGTTTGGGCATACATGTCATTGAACAATGACATTTTAGGCTAGAACAATCTGACTCTAGACTTATTTCTAGAACACCATACTTTAATGAAAGTAACCAGGTTTCTTACAACTCAATTCCAAAATTGCTACGCATTCATCTTGTATTACTAGAAAATAAGAAAAGCTCAAAATACAATGGAATGAAATATTATAAGGACAAAAAAAAAGCCAACTGTACAGAATACTACAATGAAATCTGGACCAATTGAGGAAATATAACAAAATATAGCATTCAATTTAACCATAAGTACAAAATATTTGAGTTTAATGATAAAAACACATAAATGAACAAGTAAAATTTTCTGAAATAAAAATTTCATTTAAGCTAGATAAATACAATTGAGGACTAAGGAGATAGTACATAATGTGCAGGCTCTAAATTAAATCCCTGGTACTACATGGACTATGAGCACTCCTGAATGTCCTTGAACTCCCACAAGCATCACATAAAGTACATGAAGACTCCTAGCCCAGCTTGTATAATAATCACTATTAAAAATAAGAGGTAGATCTTATAAGCATAAACATACATGTGAGCATGTGTGCACGTGTGAATACATGCACAAACAAGCACACAAACATGCTTACATGAGTGTGAAATTGATCTACACTCTGTTCTAAATAAAATAACAGGTGTAAGAATAAAAATGTAATGCTATAATACTTGAGAAATAAAACATTCAGTACTATAAACAAATGACTATGCTTAGAATACCCAGTAAGAGCATGTATACTTACTAAGAATGATGTGAGGATAAGGTCATTTCACCATTGTAATATCCATTTTATAAACCCCAAAACTCAATCTAATCATTAGAAAATATCAGCAAAGTCCAGACTAGAGGACACACTGATAGATACTTTGTCAGTATTTTTTGACATTCAAAGTTATAAATAAACCAAGAGCAACAAAAATAAAGACTGTATAAATGTCAATGACTGAACAGTACTACAAGACAAAAATTAAATGCAGTGAGGTGTTCAGCACTGAATTCGTAATAGAAAAAAGTATGAGAAAACTGGGACAACTGAAACAGAAAAACTGAAGTTCAGTTAAAAGTCATGTAGCAGTGTCAATTTCTCAATTTTGACAAACGTGCAAAAGAAACATTATTTTAACTTGGGAAAATTAAACAAAGGATAAAACAGACCTTTTTATACTCTAAGCAACTTTTCTGTGGATTGTAAATTATTTATAAATAAAGTCTAGTAAAAAATACCAATAAGGCTAGGAGATAGCATATAACTTCAGTCATGTGTGTGTGTGTGTATGTGTGTGTGTGTGTGATCAATTCTGGTTTAATCCTTGACCCCCTAGCACATGGTTATCAAAGCACTGATATGTAGAGTGCTAGAAGTCCTCTGAATAATATTGAGTATAGATTTGGAGGTCTCTGAGTAGTGCCAGGGTTGCTCAGATAATTGCCAGCACTACAATTGCCAGAATGATACAGCATCTGTAAACCTTCATTTTCACTCACAACTGGATTTTTGGAAATATTTGGAAATATTTAGAAAGGCTCCTTGGGAGACTCCTGAGGACATTTTGGAAGACACCTGATAGAAATGCATATTATTACAAACTGGAGAAAGAGATCAGTTTTCTGAAGCACATTCTTTGCCCAAGTTAATCCCCAAAAGTACCACATGTATCAGAAGTAACCTTTGAACACTAGGACTTGAGTAGCCTCTGAGCACTATAAGATAAATAAAGGTAATTCAAAAAAAATTAAATATTGGGCCCCGGAGATAGCATGGAGGTAAGGCGTTTGCCTTTCATGCAAAAGGTCATCGGTTCGAATCCCGGTGCCCCATATGGTCCCCCGTGCCTGCCAGGAGCAATTTCTGAGCATGAAGCCAGGAGTAACCCCTGAGCACTGCCGGGTGTGACCCAAAAACCAAAAAAAAAATTAAATATATATGTGATAGTAAACATGTTCTTTTCATTATAAACGTAAGAATAAGGACATTTAACTAACATTTAAACAAATATGTCCTGATTTCCACATTATTAGTATATTTAAAAAAAAAGGAAATGTTATAGTCATTAAAACCATAATGTTCTCTGCAATAAGTAATATTGTATTTTATATGATTCCCAATGCAGTCACTTAAGATCCGTTATGTTTGTTTTGGGTATAAATCAAGAATTAAAACTAAAAATCCATTTAGATAAATTCTCATTCAGAGTCTTTACTAACTATATGTGTATGTTATAGTTTAGGTATATTGGAGCAAAGAGAGAAATCAGTTGTATAAATTCTTTGTCATGACACCAATTTATTAGGCAGAATTTAATTTCTTTTAACATTTCTTAAAACTTATTCAATTGTGTAGTATTTTTTCTATAAAATGTTTAGTTTAATATCATTACTATTACATTAAATATTGCACCTAAAGTATTTTGCTTTGGTCATAGGATCTTGCTCATATTAGGTAATGTTTCTGAAATTACATTTAAACTTTATTTAAGTTTAAATCCTACTAAACTTCAGTTAACCTAAGGAGTCTATGAAAACTAGATTGTAAATATTTAAGCTTCAAGTGAGTTAACATGACAGACATGCATTAGCATGTGTTTAGCACAGTTGTATTATACTAAATATAAAAAATATACTAAATATAGAAATGATATAATTTCTCTTTATAATAATGTACATGACCATTTCAGGCTTGAAGAGGGTATTTTTTAAAGAATTATGTACCTGGGAAGCTATCATTAAAATATTGTAAATCATAGTAACTCAATAGATATAATAAGGCTTAAATTATTCTGTTATCTTTTGCAGAAATGTTTAATTTCCATAAAATAGAGTATTATTGTAAGCAATACTTACTTTGGTTCTGTTTATGTCTAGTTTTCTTTCCTTGTGATACTCAGGAGTTACTCCCAATACTCAGCTCAGCGGTGCTTTAACTTCTATAGAGAAGTGGGGTCAAACTTGAGACTCCTGAATGCAAAGCCACGCATTTTATTCAGATATTTTTTTTAATCTAACTCTCCAGTCCCAATATTGATTTTCTCCTTCATGTCTGTATGAATGTATCTAACAATTATTGCATGGGTGTTAGTGAGTCAAAAACTTTTCAAAAAGAAAAATCATTTAGGTAATATAACCTAACAGGATGCTGATTGCAATTTAAAGATTACTGAACACAGTGGCAATGCTTTTTAAAATTAATTCTGCTTTGGGGCCAGAGAGATAGCACAGCATTTGGTTGTTTGCTTTTCATGCAGCAAACATGGTTGGAAGGACTATGGTTAAAATCCCGGCATCCCATATGACTGCCAGGGGCGATTTCTTTGCACAGAGTCAGGAATAACCCCTGAGGGCCTCTGGGTGTGACCCAGAAAACAATATATTGATAAAACAGTATATTGATATATACTATATATATACCAAACAAAATATCAAAATATATATAGTATATATCAAAATAACAATGCTTCCAGTTCACAATAAACAATACATGAAATTTATGCATATATAAATATATATATTAATTCTGATTAAGTTGCTACCCAACTAAAGTTCACTTGAACCATGCCTTGTTCACATAAGTTAAAGCTGTTATATGACTGGAAAGGGAGGTAGTAAATAGATTAAAACTACTATATTACTGGAAAGGGAGATAGTGAATGGCAATTTTTATTCAAATTCTAGGATACATCTATTTCTACAGGTATAAGGTAGATATTTTTATGGAAGAACTGGGTTAGGATGGTGATTCTCAGAAAAAGGAATCTAGGTGAGACATTGAGACCCATTGTATTACAGTTGATGAACCTGCAATTCTATGATTTGGGGGTTCAGAAACAGTAAGATCTAACACTTCATATCTATCATATGTTATATTTAGTTTTTCTTTTTTCCTACAGTTCCTCCAGTTATTTTGTAAAGCATACCACTTCATAGATTAAAATGGTACTTGCACTGAATCAAAGGAGGATGGCAAATCCAGAAGTTCAAGTAGAAATAACTTGTCTAAAATTAAAATATCAGTCCTTATTGTATCTGTTTAGTTATGAAGATAAAATAATACAATAATTTATAAACATCTTCTAATTGTTTTTTTCATCCTACATACTGTGCATAGGACTATCTCATTGTTGAAATTGTACAAAATGTCTTAGTGGTTGCTTTAAATTATTTAATATTATTTAAATTATTTAATATTATTTATTTAATGCTTTAATTATTTAATTATTTAATGCTTTAATATTTAATGCTTTAAATTATTTAATATTATTAATATTATTAATTATTTAAATTAATTAATTATTTTAATTATTTAATATTTAATTAATAAGATGTAACATTACTATGTTAAGATTTACAAAACTTATATGCAATATTTTTCAAGTTTCTGTATTTACTCATCAATATACTCACATGTTGTTATAGTTTTTATATTTTATTTTAAAAACAGTATTGGGAAGCATTTTATAAATGCCCTATGAGTTATTCACCTCTTAACTATAGATGGTATCATAATTATGCCCTCTTCTATTGCAAATAGTGATAAAATAAATATCCTTATATTACTTTTTGAATATGTAAGATGTTTTCTATGGATTACATTTTAAAATAAAATTGCTAATGTGTAGTTATGTTCATTTTCAACTTACTGAATATATAATAGGAAGCTTTATTTCCCTAAAAACAAAGATTATGCTTTAAAATATGACTATATCTGAACAGTCAGGAATTTTTATAAAACACAAAGTCATTGGACCATATTCAAGATTTCTATTGTAATTTTGCAGGTGTTCCAACTCACCAGTGAGATCTAAAGACCATTCCCCAAATAACAGAGTGGACGTTGTAATGTATAAGCATTTTCTGGTGCTTATCACATTTTGGTTACTACTAGAAAATATACGTCTAGATAGGCTAATAAAACATAGCTTGCCCGACCCCAGTATTTTCAACTGAGTTAAACCTGTGGTAAAGTTTATGAATTTGCATTTTTAATATTTCCAGATGCTAATCTTGTTGTGTAGTGCTTACACTTTGGAACAACTCTCCCACATATATACTCATATATGTGTGGATATTATATTTAATAAAAAAGATCTTGACAGCTATTTCTATAATTTATGCTACCATGCTATTGCTTAATTTCACATACATCAAAATAACAATGCCATCCCAGTTCATAATAAACAATACATAAACTATATCATATAAATCATATAGCTAAAAGTTTGGAAACATTTTGTCTTTCATGTGATAACTCTTCTTATTAAGCATAAATTACTTCTACTCCCATACATGATATTATGCATAAAATTATAATATAACCTCAAGCCTTTAAAACCAATGGCTTTTAGTCAGTAAATTATATATCATGCCTCTGTAATTTTTCCCTACTCTGTAGTAATAGTAATAGACCATGCAGCCCCAAACATGCAGGATATCTGCATTGTTCTCTCTCTTCAGGTAGGTAAGTTCAAGCAAAAGTGTGTTTCTTTTCCTATCCTATAGATTATTTTTGTCCTCTGTAAACTCCTTCTCCCTATTTCCTCTCCTATTGACTCTTCATTTATAGAGTCCACTTGTCCCATCCTCTCTAGTAGTTCAGTCGGCCCCTACTAGAGCCAGCATGGCTCCAGTCCAGAGTTTTTGTTAATTTCTACCTAAAATAAGATGTATTGTTTATAGACCTTGAAAGAAAAATATTAGAAATTAAAAATAAGTTTTCATTAAATCTTGTAAAACAATGTAAACTTGTAGAAAGAATGTATATGATATGCAAAATGACAAGTTTTAACACTGGAGTGTTAGTACAGCAAGTAGGGAACTTGTTTTCATGTAAGTACCACAGGTGTGTTTCCCCAGTACTACTTATAATTTCGGTAGTATTTTCAGCAGTGATCCCTGAGCAGAGCCAGGAATATACTGCCAGGTGTGGCCCTAAATCAAAACGAACAATAGAAAAACTGACTTCTTTCATTGGAGTAACAGGTCTTCACTCTAATGAGGATGACTTCTTTTCATGTGTTTGTCAAACCTGAACTGGAAGAACTTCTGGATTGGTCCCTACCCTATCTGTTCACCACCATAGGGGTGGTTCTGCCCTTCCCAATAAAGACCACAGATCAGAGAGATCCTCCCTCCCAAGCTTGCTTCACAGTTTACCCCTCTGCTAGCTCGTTTTGCTTGCAGCTCACTTGTGGTGGAAGTTCCTGAACCTGTTTTATCTCCATAACTTGGTGTGGATTATTTTCTGTGTAGACATTATTTCCAGGCCTGGGTCCCCCAATCTCAGGGGGATTGGGGTGTGAGGATTTCTCTTCATCCCTCACCTAAAAATATCAAGCTTTGTCTTTTAGTCTTCTTTTATTTTTAGCTCCTGTTAGTATTCTGGGTAGGCATTTTCCAAATATGTCAAAGTAGCAACACAGGTTATTTTCAGATAAAATTACTTAACAAACAACTTCTCTAAAAAGGACTTACCCAAGGCCAGGGCAATAGTACAGCATACCTGTACTTTCCATTTGCTCTTGCTTTTCACTCAGCGACCTATATTTGGTCCAGAAATTTCCCTGTGATCCTCTGAACCCCATCAGAAATTATCTTTGAGCACTGAGCTAGGAGTAAGCCCTAAGCACCGCAGGCTGTGGCCAAAAAAGCAAAACAAAATAAACAAAAAAGGGATTTATGCTGTTTCAAATCATTAGAAGAAAGTCTGTAGCTCTCTTTAAAGAACACTGCCAAGCATCAGGAGCTAGCAGACATTCTTTCACCAGAGGTGGATAATACAGAGCCATAGAGCTTTGTTTTAAAAAACAAAAACAAACAAAAAAAACCTGTTAATGTTTTTAATTAGCAAAGATTATTTTGACCAAGTTCATTCTTTTTTTTTTTAACCTAAAAGATTTACAAACTGATTAGATCATAATATCATTCCCATGTCTAATGCCCTGATGTATAAAATTAAATTTCTTTTTTTCTGTTAACTTTTCTTATTTCAGTTTAATTATTAGACTAAAGTAACTCAGAGAGAAAGGAATTACAATGGTTCTCTCTGTTATAGTCTTTGAATGACTAATATACACTGATCAATATAACAGCTTGAATATTCATTTAAAAGCAGTGGAGCACATATCCTGACTATTTTTTCACTCTACAACATATGTTTAGAATATAGGAATTACCACAGGAATATCAATAATAAGGAATTCTTGACTGTTCATTTGATACTAGAACATTAAGAGAAGAGTGGTTTTCCTTCCATCTATTCATGAGCATTGCTCAATTTTTTGTACAGTGAGAAGATGAAGAAAGCCTATATAGATCACACCTTTCAAATGACTTTTCTTTCACCGTAATCTCATTTGCATGGACTTTTAATATATTTTTGAAACTTTTCCAATTGATAAACCAAGATATAGGATTTTGTATAATGCTTCTTTCCTTAGCTCTGCCAATCACATGCATTCTTGAAAAAGCAAACTTCAAGATTGTTATTCATTTCTGTCTTCTTTAAATATATTAATACTTGAAGTTTTCAAAACTTAGTTCAGAAGTAAATACAGAGGTAGTCAATTGAAATTAAAAAGTAAAACAAAATGAAGAACTCAATTCTCAAGTTAGTAAAATTAAAAAATTAAATATTTGCTTCACAATTGTCTTTGTTTTGATTTTAACATTATGAAGTCCATCTATTCTATAAAGTTTTCCATATTCAGAATCTAATCATTTTTACTAATATGTGGGCCTTTATTTTCAATAACAGATGAATTAATTTATTATTCATATATTGATCATTGATTTATTAATCAGTAACTTATTATTTATTGACCATTGTTAAATTATAAAGAATTATTTTTAAATTACAAGTCTTTCACAGTCATATTCAAGGTACATAGTGATAGTGAATTAGGAAAATTCCCACCTCCAGAGTTGACATCCCTCAGCCCCTGTTTCCTCCATGCTTCCTCTGTCTGTACCCTTAACCCCCTAAACTGCTAGTGTAACATATCCCCTTTGTATATAGCTTGTTGTAGTTTGAGTCTCTTGATTCTATTATTACTGACTTTGGGTTGGGTATTTAGGGCTGTTCATTTTTTTTATTTCCATTCAATGATCATGAGACTGCTTGTCCCTGGTAGCATCCACTCTTTTCCCCCTCAATTTATGAGGCAGAACAGGATGATTCATGTTCTATAGTTCTGTTGTTAAAAAAATAAAAAGCTGAATGAACCCCTGTGTAGAAGCTATGAATATAAATTTAAAAGAAGAAAAAGATAAAGAAAAAGCAAAAGCAAAAAACAAAAAAAGAAAGGGGGGGACTATTGTGGCAATTTTTCCCCTTAGGCACAGTATTGTATTAATATAAATTAATGAGTCCTATTGTCGGTAGGGGGATGGTGAGGCCTTTCTGGACTCGTCCCAGTTCCCACAGACCCTATGGTCTGGCAGCTCTGAAGGTTGCAGTGTGAGGGAGGAGAGATTCACAAAGCAGACAGATGGAGTTCTAGGAGTCACCCAGCTTTATTTCACAGTCCCTACCGCCTTGCACACTTCCTCACAATGCCTCTTATATAAAGCTTTTTTCTAGTAACTACTTCCCTACTCCTTCTGACTCTCGGCCTCTGTCTCCCTTTCGACTGCTTTTTCCAGGATTCCTAACTGGCTTCCAGGCTGACTAATTCCCTTTGCTCATGCCACTGCTGCTGCTTCTTTTATGATACTCAATTGCTAATGCTGAATCGGATGCTGAATCTGTGATGATGATGCCTCTCATACACTTCTCTCTCAAGCTCTCTTTTTTTACCTCCTCTAACTCCCCCATGCAGACTCCTCTAAGCCCATTCCAGGTGTGGGCAGTTCTAATCAGTCAGGTGAGATAAATAAGAAGTTGGGGGAGGGGATACCCGCAGCATAGAAAGTGTTGGGGAGATTATAAAGGAGATACAGGGTTTCTCCACCCTGAAGCATGATGTCTTGGTATCAACTACAGGCTCTGGGCATGTTCATTGTTGAACTCCAAAGTCTTTCTATGGTATCAGGAAACGTTCTGTTTGGTTGTGGTTATCAGCCTTCTGTAATTAGATTTCTTGGTTTTTGCGTAGATCCACAAAGTCTAGATAGTGTCTTTCTTTTTATTTATTAATTATTATTATTACTACTATTATTAGTATTATTATTATTGGGTTTTTCATTTTACGACCACATCCGGTGACACTCAGGGGTTACTCCTGGCTATGCGCTCGGACCATAGGGGACTCTGCTGATCAAATCCAGATTTGTCCTGAGTCAATACTATGCAAGAAAAATGCCTATCGATGTGTTGTTGCTCCAGCCCTTGATAGTGTCCCTCTTTTTTTTTTAATTTTTTTTATGGTTTCAGAAGTTCTGCTCAGTCACAGTTGTTTCAGTCACTCTTCCATAATTAGTGATCTTGGTTTTTGCACAGATCAAAGGATGGAGTGTGGTCTGATTTCATCTCATCTTTAGGTGATGAGGTGAGGAAACCTGACTTTAGATCAAGTTATTGCTGTTTCCTGGTTGTCAGGATGACATATGTACCTAGTCTGGCATAAGTTAATGCCAGAGTGCTATTTGGGACTCCCTCGCAGGGGAGTTTGATTCCTGTTGCTGTTGAATTGAACTGTGTCAGTTCTAAGGTTGTAATCCGGGGTTTGGGGTAGGAGAGTTGATATCCAATAATGTGATGTCTAAGTCAAGTCCCCATAATAAATGTTCAGGGTAGGAGGTGCCCTGTATTATAAATGCTATGAGTTCTTATTCCTAGTAGATTAGAGCTTGTTCCTATACATAAGATTCCCTTGTTAGTGTGGATATGCAAAATGGAATGAAGCCATATTATTTTGTTGGTGCATTGAGGGGTAAAAATGGCAGGCTATACAATCTCTGTTCCCTGGTATTGACCTGTGCTTTTATCCCAAGGAAGACTTTTCTTCTAGAATTTTCCACTAAGCAGAACCAGAACAAGCAAAGAAAAATAAATAAATAAATAAATAAATATTATAGAAACGGGATGGAGATGACTACCTTTATATTTGGAAATAGGCACATTAAGAGGAATAACTATTAAGAAATTAAACATACAGAGAAAATATAGATAGTCCCATTAAGTTTTTGAGATAGTTTGCGGGGGAGGGATGAGATCCAGGACTCATTTTTGTCCCACAAGGTGGTCTTATTGAGTCAAAGAAATGGTTTGCAGCAGTAAGAAATTAGGTAATGTTCTAGAACTGGGGATCTTTCTGGAGCTGAATCTGGTAGCATGCACCAGTCATGTTGGGTGTGTGCATGTGAGAAAAAGGGCCTTATAAAATGAGTCAATAGGGGTGGTAGCAGAGGTGGGGCCAGAGATGTGGGCCAGAGAGTGTGTCCTTTCACTTTGGGTGCTTGATGATGGCTTATTGGTAGTGGGGTTCTGGGGGGTTGGGGGCCGGTGTCGTTTCCTAATGGATTAAGAAC
>PVKC010030680.1:0-14755 GCA_004027635.1 Crocidura indochinensis
CTGGGAGATCGAACCTAGGTCTGTCCTAGGCTAGCGCAGGCAAAGCAGGCACCTTACCTTTAGCGTCACCATGCCGGCCCCAGAAGAGCCAAATTAAAAGTGTAAAGAGCCACATGTGGCTTGTGAGCCACAGGTTGCCAACCACTGGGTTAGGAGACACCTTATGTTGGAAGCCTTCCCCCTAACTTGGTGCTAGAGGGACTTGGCAGGTCCCCAGCCGTTCCCTTATTTCCCCCTGGACTCCAGGCCTTCCCTGGGTGCCAACTCAGGTGGCCAGAAGTGGGTTCCAGGTGGACTCTTTTAGGAGTCCTCAGGCTTCCCCCTCTCCCTACTGTAGTGGGGAGGATCATGGGGAGGAGGCCTGGCAGATATCTGCCTTACGGTTCCTTGATCCTGGAGGCCATCTCTTCCCAGGTATGGGGTTAGGGGTTACCCCATGCTGGATGCCTTCTCGCTAGCTTGGGGGATTCTGGGAGGCTTGGCACACCCCTACTCTCCCCTGGACTTTAGGCCTTCCCTATGTGCCAGCTCAGGTGCCCTGAAGAGGGTTCCAGGTGGACTCTTTTAGGGGTCCTCAGGATTCCCCCCTACTCTCAGGGGGGAAAGCATTGGGAGTAGGCCCAGAAGATATCTGACTTCCTGTTCCTTGATCCTGGAGGCCAGCTCTTCACAGGTATGGGGTTAAAGGACACCCCATGCTGGAGGGCTTCTTCCTAGCTTGGGGGGTGTTGAGAGGCTTGGAAGGCCCCCAGCCATTCCCCTCTTTCTCCCTTGGACTCCAGGCCTACCCTGGGTGCCAGCTCAGGTGGCCTGAAGAGGGTTCCAGGTGGACTCTTTAGGGGTCCTCAGGCTTCCCCCACTCCCTACTCTATGGGAAAGAGCATGGGGAGGAGGTTGGGCACATATCTGGCTTCCAGTTCCTTGATCTTGGAGGTCAGCTCTTCCCAAGTATGGGGTTTAGGGGACACCCCATGCCGAGGCCTTCCCCCTAACTTGGGGGGTGCTGGGAGGCTTGGCAGGCCACAGCCATTCCCCTATTTCCTCCCTGGTTTCAGGCTTTCTCTGGGTGCTGGCTCAAATAGATTCTTTAATGCTCCATAAGCTTTTCCCCTTTCTCTCCCTACACTAAAGGGGGGGGGTGCATGTGGAGCGATGTAGCACTGGTATATATCAGGACATTCACTGGTAATATTTTTTTTCCATTGGTCTTCATACTAAAAACTGCCCTGGGCCTGCTGTGCCTTTGTCCATGCTGAGGACTTCAAGGGAAACCTCTCCTCTTTCTGCCTGTCTCTTGAATCTTGAAGGTCTCCCCAGAACCCCCAAAATACTGCATTCTGAAGCTACCTGTAAGTAACTTCTGGCTGTGGGGGTCGCTGTCCAATAAGCTGAACTCTCTGGCCTGCGGAGGCCCCGCCCTGCTGTGTCTTACTCAATGCTGAAGGCTTCAAGGGAAACCTCTAATGCTCTGCCTGTCAACTAGTAGCAGCAGAAGAGACCGACCCTTTCGCTTCGCTTTGCAGCTGCTACCTCTTTCTAACCAATAAACCCCACCACAAAACGCAGGAAAAACCACACTACAAGCATGACAATGGTAAAACCTCGCAGGCAAACCCCACACACAGAAAATGAAGATGAAAGCTCGGATGATCTAATAAATTCCAACCACCTGATTAACCTCTCAGACAAGGAACTTAAAATAGCAATATGGAAGATATTTGAAGAAGTCAAAGAAAGCATAAATCTATCTGAACAGAACACAAAGACAGAAATCAGAAAACTCCAAACTGAAATAAGATCTAAAAAACACAGTACCTCAACTGAAAACCTCAACGGATGGACTCGCGAGCAGGGTATCATCAGCTGGGGAGTGAATTGGAGTACTGGAAGATGTGATACAGAAAAACTCAACACAATAGAAGAAAGTGAAAAGGAATCTTAAGACAAATAAACAGGCAATGGAAAAAGTACTCAAGGAATGCGAACGGATGAAAATAGAAATCTTTGATAAATTCAATAGAAACAATATAAGAATCATTGGAGTCCCAGAGACCCAGGTAGGAGATCTCCAAGAAGAATCAACTGTCAAAGACATCATCAAAAAGATACTCCCAGAGTTAAAGACTACAATCAATCAAATCCTGCATGCCCAAAGAGTGCCAGCTAAAAGAGACCCAAAGAAAAACACCCAAGACACATCCTCGTACAATAGCGAATCCCACAGATAGAGATAGAATACTGAATGCAGCAAGATCAAAAAGGAAATTACATTCAAAGGAGCATCCCTAAGACTTACCGCAGACATGTCACAAGAAACTCTCAAGGCCAGAAGACAGTGGTGGGATATTGTGACAGACTGAATGAAATGAATGTCTCACTGAGAATACTGCACACAGCCCTACTCACGTTCAGGTTTGAAGGAAGAATACATAGATTTATGGACAAAAACAGCTCAGAAACATCACAAATGATAAACCAGCCTTAAAGGAAAACCTGATAGGTCTACTCTAAGACAAGAGAGACCAACAAACACAGCAAACTTATCTACAAAGATGACATTAAATCCTATGACCATCATCTCCCTCAAAGTCAATGGATTAAATTCACCAATTAAAAGACACAGAGTGGCAAAATGGGTAAAAAAGATGAATCCAAACTTCTGCTGCCTACAAGAAACACATCTGAATAGTCAAAACAAACAGACTCAAAATCAAAGGCTGGAGGAATCATCAAAGCAAAAAACACACTCAAAAAAGCTGGGGTGGCCATATTAATATCTGATGACACCAACCTTATACTCAGAAAAGTGATAAGGGACAAACTAATCAAAGGATATGTGCAACAGGAAGAAATCAGAGTATTAAACATGTATACACCCAATGAGAGACCAGCAAATTATCTAATACAATTACTGAAGAATCTGAAAGAAGAAATCAATAATAAAACAATAATTGTGGGAGACCTCAACACTGCCCTATCAACACTTGATAGGTCAACCAGACTGAAACCAAAAAAAAAAAAAAACATACTAGGCCTGAAAAGAGTAATGGAAGAGAGAGGACTAGTATATATATATGACACTCCATCCCAAAACACCTGGTTACACATTCTTCTCCAATGTACATGGGTCATTCTCCATGATAAACTACATGCTGATACATAAAACATACCTCCATTAAATCAAGAGGATAGAAATCTTGCAGGCTACCTTTGCTGACCACAAGGTTCTGAAATTAGATGTGAACTACAAACCCACACAGAAGAAAAACTTTAATAATTGGAAATTAAACACCCTGATACTGAACAACCAGTGAGTCTGAGATAAAATCAAAAAGGAAATCAAAACTTTCCTGGAAACAAATGATAATGAATTCATAACGGCCCAGAATCTATGGGACACAGCAAAAGGGGTCCTAGAGGAAAATATATAGTTCTACAAGCATACATCAGGAAGGAAGAAGGGGCATACCTGAATAACTTAATGACGCAGCTGAAAAAATTAGAAAATGACCAACAAAAGGAACCGAAAATAGGGAGACAGAAATTAATAACAAAGCTGAAAGCAGAACTAAATAAAGTGGAAAACCGAAGAACAATCCGAAAGATCAACGAAAGCAGAAGTTGGTTCTTTGAAAAATAAACAAGATTGATAGGCCACTGGCAAAACTCACAAAGAGAGAGGAAAAAATCTGATAAACCATATTAAAAATGAAAGGAGGGAGATCAGGACAAATATTGCAGAGATCCAAAGGGTAATCAGAGACTACTTCGAGAAACTTTATGCTACTAGACATGAGAACCTAGAAGAAATGGAAATATTCTTGGACACTTATAACCTTCCACATTTAAGTAAGGAGGATGTAGAATACCTAAACACCCCCATTACCACTGAGGAAATTGAAAATGTATTCAAACATCTGCCCCCCAAAAAGCCCAGGTCCAGATGGATTTCCTAATAATTTTTTTTTTCAAATCTTTCAAGAGAGCTACTACCAATTCTAGCCAGGCTCTTCCATGAAATTAATAAAACGGGAACACTAGCAAACAGCTTTTATGAAGCCAATGTCACCTTGATACCAAGAACGGACAGAGATGCTGCCAAAAATGAAAATTACAGACCAATATCCCTGATGAATGCTGATGCCATGATCTTCAACAAAATTCTGGCAAATAGAATCCAATTCATCATCAAGTAGGTTTCATCCCAGGAATGCAAGGATGATTAACATCTGTAAATCTATTAACATCATACACAACATCAAGAAGAAAAATAAAAATCACATGATCATATCAATAGACGCAGAAAAAGCATTTGGTAAAGTACAACACCAATTCTTGATCAAAACTCTAAGCAAGATGGGAATGGAAGGAACCATTCTCAATCTAGTTGAAGTCATCTACCACAAGCCAATGGCAAATATTATCCTCAATGGAGAAAAAATAAAACCCTTTCCTCTAAATTGTTCTACCAGACAAGACTCTCCACTCTCACCGCTCCTCTTCAACATAGTACTGGAAGTTCTTGATATAGCGATCAGGCAAGAAAAAGATATTAAGGGAATCCAGATATGAAAGGAAGAAGTCAAGTTCTCACTCTTTGCAGACAACATGATATTCTACTTAGAAAACCCTAAAGACTACCAAAAAGCTTCTAGAAACAATAGACTCATATAGCAAGGTGGCAAGCTACAAGATTAACACACATAAATCAATGGCCTTTTTATACACCAATAATGATAGAGAAGAGAAGGAAGTCAAGAAGGCAATC
Organism: Crocidura indochinensis; assembly: GCA_004027635.1. NCBI lineage: Eukaryota > Metazoa > Chordata > Mammalia > Eulipotyphla > Soricidae > Crocidura > Crocidura indochinensis. Next base: position 4,769 of record PVKC010030680.1, read on the forward strand.
CCATTCACAATAGTGCCACACAAACTCAAATATCTTGGAGTCAACTTGACCAAAGACGTGAAGGACCTATACAAAGAAAACTATAAAGCCCTGCTCCAAGAAATAAGAGAGGACACACAGAAATGGAAACACATACCCTGCTCATGGATTGGCGGATTAACATGATGAAAATGGCAATACTACCCAAAGCATTATACAGATTTAATGCGATCCCCTTAAAAATTTTCATGACATTCTTCAAAGCAGTGGATCCAATATTTATGAAGTTCATCTGGAATAATAAACACCCACGAATAGCTAAAGCACTCCTAGGGAAAAGGGAAATGGGAGGCATTACTTTTCCCAACTTTAAACTGTACTACAGAGCAGTAGTTATCACAACAGAATGGTATTGGAATAAAGACAGACACTCAGATCAGTGGAATAGGCTTGAGTTCTCAGACATTGTCCCCCAGACATACAAGTACCCAATTTTTGACAAAGGAGCAAGAAATCCTAAGTGGAGCAGGGAAAACCTCTTCAACAAGTTATGCTGGCAGAACTGGTTAGCTACTTGCAAAAAAGCGAACATAGACCGCCAGTTAACATCATGTACTAAGGTAAAATCCAAATGGATTAAAGACCTTGATAGCAGACCTAATACCATAAGGTATATAGAACAACGCGTCGGTAAATCACTCCATGACATTGAGACTAAAGGCATCTTCATGGAGGAAACAGCACTTTCCAAACAAGTGGAAGCAGAGATCAACAGATGGGATTATATTTAACTTAGAAGTCTCTGCACCTAAAAAGAAATAGTGCCCAGGATACAAGAGTCATCCAATGAGTGGGAGAAACTATTCACCCAATACCCATTAGACAAGGGGCTAATATCCAAAATATACAGTGCAGTGACAGAACTTTACAAGAAAAAAACATCTAACCCCATCAAAAATGGGGAGAAGAAATGAACAGACCCTTTGATAAAAAAGAAATACAAATGACCAAAAGGCACTTGAAAAAATGCTCCTGGTCACTAATCATCAGAGAGATGTAAATCAAATCAGCGATGAGATACCTCCTCAGACCACAGAGATTGTCACACATCACAAAGAATGAGAATAATCAGTGCTGGCGAGGATGTGGAGAGAAAGGAACTCTTATCCACTGCTGGTGGGAATGCCATCTAGTCCAACCTCTATGGAATGTGATATGGAGATTCTTCCAAAATCTGGAAATTGAGCTCCCATTCGACCCAGCTATTCCACTTCTAGGTATATACCCTAAGAACACAAAAATTCAATACAAAAACCCCTTCCTCATACCTATATTTATTGCAGCACTATTCAGAATAATCAGGCTCTGGAAACAACCAAGGTGACCTTCAACAGAGAAATGGATAAAGAAACTGTGGTACATATACACAATGGAATATTACGTCGCCTTTAGAAGAGATGAAGTCATGAAATTTTCCTATACACGGATGTACATGGAATCTGCCATACTGAGTTAAATAAGTCAGAGGGAGAGAGAGACGCAGAATAGTCTCACTCGTCTATGGGTTTTAAGAAAAAGAAAAGCCATTTTTGCAACAATCCTCTGAGACAATAAGAGGAGGGCTGGAAATTCCAACTCACTTCATGAAGCTCACCACAAAGAGTGGTGATGCAGTTATAGAAATAACTACACAGAGAACTACCATAATCATGTGGATAAATGAGGAAACTGGAAAGCCTTTCTGGAGTACAGATGTGGGTGAGGTGGGAGGGAGGGAGACTTGGGACACTGGTAGTGGGAATGTTGCACTGGTGAAGGGGGTGTTCTTTACATGACTGAAACTTAATTGCAATCATATATGTAATCAAAATGTTTAAATAAAATATTAATAAATTAAATAAAATATCTAAAAAAAACTGCCCCCGTACTTACCATATATATTCAAAATAAAAATGAGATGATGAACTCTCAGGCTGGGAAGAGACCAGTAAACTTTTTCTACTTGTTTACTCTCAGTGACTTCTTGGCCCCTTCCTTCCTTCATTGTGTAACTGTGGTTACTACCGCACTAGGTTTCTGATTAGTTCCCACTCAAATGCATTTCCCTATATGGAACTGCGGGGAGTCATTTTGCTGACTCCAGAAGGCTAAATCACAGACCAAATTGGTGCCCAGAATTCAGCATCCTCCTCCCACTTATTTTTAATGACATAAAAGGGACATCCATATCTCCTAGTTAGATTGTTTATTTTACCCACTTTCTATCTTCTCTTTGTGTACTGTTCAATAAGGAATTTTGATGAAGTCCTTCAGTTTAATGCTTATGTTTGAACTAAGTCACGGGGATTTTTGGACTTGTTCTTGAGGCCCCCATATGCACTGATAATGCCAGGTGGCATTGTCCCTTGCTTGCATAGTCACATTAAAATGGAAAATAATATACATACAAATAACTTCTTTTCTAATAGATATGGGAACACACAAATCTTGTAGTTCAATGGGACCTTACACCCTGACCATTGACATAATGACCTGGCACAGGCCTCAGAAAAATGTTCATTCTCCATTCACCCCTGAACCAGGGAAGCCATCTGTGAAACATCAAAAGTTGTCTATAAAATGGAAAATGGGGGGGGGGGCGGGCAGAGAGATATTGAGAAAGAGAGAGAAGAAAATTGCCTATAATAGAGTCAGGTAAGGTAGGGGCAGGAGGGAAATTGGAAACATTGATGGAAGGAAATGTACATTGGTGAAAGAATGGGTTTGAGGCAATTTATTTTTGAAACTCAAACACGAACAACTCTGTAGCTGTTTCTCATAGTTAGTCAATTAATAATTTATTAAAATATAAATAATGTTACCAAACAATGAATTAGAGGAAGAAATGATACAGGAATTTGACTAGAAGAAAGTTTGTATCATTGTTGAAGAAATTTCTGAAATTTGATGTTGAGTGTTGTGTAGTAATGTTATATGTCTACAGTACAAACAACACCATTTTATGTTGGCTTTAAGTAAAATATTAAGTGAGAGTTTATTGTTTGATATTTGAGATCTAATGCTAATTTTTGAAACTCAAAATATATGAAAATGCTAGAACTATTCCTATACACTTGAGAAAGAAAAAAACCCTATCATTTACCATAGTTTTGAGAGCAGCTTGTCTTTATTGCTTTAGTTCTCACTTGATATCTTATTTGATATTTCTTTCTGTATTATTGCAGTATTTCAATTACCTTTTTTCTGTCCTCCCTCAAACTGAGGTTGAAAGCCTCTAAAAGGACTCTGCCCATTTTCAGCTTATTTGATTTTTTACCCCATTCTATTGCTTTTTTTTTCCTTCAAACAAAGCCACATAACTTGAACTATCTAGCTCTGCCTCTCAAATAGAGGAGGGGTAACAAGGTAGGGTACCAGAGCCAAACAGATATATGATCACTAGTAGTAAGTCAGACACAGAGGGGACCACTTACTCTAGCAACCCAGGGGGGTGAGGATGGGGGATATGGGTTGCTGGAAGGGAACAGAGGGAGGACAAATTTGGTGATGGGAATTACCCTGATTCAATGATAATATGTACCTAAAATACTGTGAAAGATATGTAAGCCAAAGTGGTTAAAATAAAAATAAATAAAAAAAGAAAAAAATTAAAATTTAAGTTGGTCAAGAATTTTAAAAGTGTGGATAAAAAGGTTTTAGCATGTATTTGAAACATATATTCTCCCATGGGCAATTATATCCTAATTTTGTTCTTCATTGAGCCCAGAAATACACTAGAATCAGAGACGTCCTTCCCACACACTTTATAAGTTTTCAGATGTAAGATTCCTCTTTCTTCCATAGGTCTACCAATATAAGTGACATGACTGGTAGGCAAATCATGACTCTTGCCTTGTTATATAACCTTTAGTATATAAATGAAAATTAAGAAACAATAAGCATATTATTTTTAAAAAATTCCAAAATATTGACATCTGGGCATCTGGTATATGTGTCTGGGAAAAAAGAAGGTTTAAAAATTATAGACTATTTTTAACTCTTGAATAGAAACATGCCTTTAAATAATGTTCTATTTATTTGAATACATTCTAATCATTATGCTTGGTATATAATGTAGGTTGAATTGAATATGAAAAATAAAATGTCATCGTTAGCCATTATAATATAAGAATAAAATTTGCTATTTACTTAAATCCAGCCTCAAAAATGTAGAAGGTAATTGTTAGAATTCTTAATCTCATCAACTTTGTTTTGACTTAGATTTAAGGAAGCTAATAATACCATTAGACTTTTAACTCTCTTCTTATATCTGACAAATCACGCTTTAAGTTTTCTTCAATTCTCTGCTGCTTAAGATATTTTCATATAGCTACTTCATTTTTGCTCATCATCGCTCCCAGAATTCCTTTTCCCAAATGTGAAAATGTGGAAGATTGCTTCAATTTTCCGTCCCATAGAAGGTACAGTAGATCATTGATATTTTTTTCAATTGGATTCATTGATACTTTTGTGCTAAATTAAATAGAGGCTTGAGAGAAAAGTTTGCTTAGTTTTGTTTTGAGTTGAAGGAGTGAAAGGTAAATACCTTCTCCACAGCATCTGTGGTGCTTTAGGAGGAATTAAGACACACACAATGTATTATTGCAACTTTGCTTACAGGAATTGTTTTAGAATGTATTGACTTTACAAAATTATTTATTGTAGAAATTAATCAGATATACAGTGCCCTATAACAATGGGCCATCTGCATAGATAGAAGGTTTTTTGCTGCATAGAACCCTTAATATATCAGCATCTCTGTTGGAGGATTTTAACTACAATTCTTTCTCAACAGGGGGTTCCTAGGTCATCTGTAGGTTAGTTGTCATCTAAAGAATATGAAAGGAGAAAAACCATTCAAATAAAATTATAACCCCAAATTTAGTTTTTTCCCTTGAGTTTAGTGAAGTTAATTTAATGGCAGATGAAACTTAATGATTAATCCTAGTGCTTTAGCCATCAGGAGTCACTACAGAACTAGTGATTAGAATGTACACAGCCTGATGGTTCCAATTTATTACTGAACCTGCTCTGTTGTACTGTTATTTCACTCTCTTTACACAAGAATATTGATGTATGATAGTCTTGAACAAATACACTGTGTTTACAGGTAGATATTAAAAGGTGTGTATGTGTGTGTGTGTATGTGTGTGTGTGTACAGAAATCAACACTGGCTAATCAGAATTTGTTTTAAGATAAGATTTATTTCTCCTTTAACAAATTATACTTTGTTTATTCAATTATTTTTAAGAAAGTGTCAAGGAGTATTTTGCAATGACAATTTCTGTTCAAAATTATATACATTTTGATTGTGGGTGCTTGGGGACTGCAGCTTTGAAGGTGATTCTGCACTTTTTGCATGTATAGGGAGAAGTCTTGAGGGTGGGCTACTGGCATGGAGGCTGCCATTGTGGGTGTTTGGGTACTGCTGCTTGACTTGAGGATGGATTACTGGTTTGGAGGCTGCCAGTGTCGGTGCTTGGGGACTGCAGGAACAATATTACCCTGTTGCTTCTCACAGGTATCAGGACGAGACTAGAGGTCAGGGCAAGAACTCTGCAACTGCTGATTGACATCATCCCCGCTAAGGATGGCACTCCAGAAAAGGGACCCAGTCCACAACACAGGTGACAAAGGAGGACTGAAACCTAAGAACAGAAAGCTTTAAGCCACCAAATGCAAAGAAATATGGGTAAACTAAGGAAAACACAAGCAGTCAAGGATATAGAGAAGTCCTAGCAAGTTTCCAAGTCCACCAAAATGCACGAGCCTAATAGATGAAGACATAAAAGTGGCAATGAAAGTCATGATAATAGAAACCAAGGAATCACTAGCCAGCAAGTTAAAAAAAATCCACAGATAAAAATGTCAAACAACTCAAAGAACTTTTAAAGAAGATAAGAGAAGCCATGCAAATGGAATTAAAGGAAATAAAAATGTCTTAGGAAGCCATAGTAGCAGAATTACACAGCTGGATAATCACATAGGAACTTAAAGAAAATAACTACAAATCAAAAATATAAAAGAAGCCAATAAGGAAATAAGAGATAAAGCATTGGTAGAAAATGTTAGGTATTTAATGAACAAAGACAAAAGGAATAATCTACAGATTATAGGAATACCAGAGGGGGAGGAGATAGGGGAAAAGGAAGAACAAGTGGTGAGGGAAATAATAGCAGAAAACTTTCCCACCCTCTGGAAAGAGACTCCAGTGCAAATCCAAGAGGCCAAAAAAGGTCTCTAATTAAATAGACCCCAATAAACCAACACCAAGATATATAGTAATCTAAATGGGAAAAAAGTGAAAGATGGCTTATTTAAAGCAATAATGGAAAAACCCTCAAGTACAAACCATATTTCCCATTTGAAACAATTCAGGCAAGAAGACAGTGGAATGACATATTTAAACTACTGATGGAAAGAAACTTCCAATCTAGAGTCTACTACCCAGAAAAACTCTCAGTTGTATGAAAGGGAGAACTAAAACATTCTTAGACAAAAAGAATTCTCGCTATTTGTGCTAGCCAAGCTGAAACTAAATGGAACTGCTCAGATCTGAATTGCACAATCCAAACACCCAATTGTAACAAAAGCCACGCTACTCAATACAGCATAACAACCCTCTCTGTAAATAATCTCCTTACATGTCAATGGACTAAACTCCCCCCATTGAAAGACACATAAGAGAGGGTTGGATCAGAAGACAAAAACCGGATTTCTGCTGCCTGCAAGAAACAAACCTAAAAGCACAGGATAGACACAAGGTTTAGAATAAGAGGGTGAAAACCAATTATTCAAGCCAGTGGAAATAAAAATAAAGCTGGGACAACCTATACTTATATCAGACCAAATTGCATTTAACCTCAATAAAGTGGTCAGAGACAAAGAGGGTCACTACTTACAGATCAGGGGAACAATAGAGCAAGAAGCACTAACTTTGGTCAACATTTATGCACCAAATGCAGAGCCAGCAAAATACATAAGACATTTGCTCACAAACCTGGAGACACATGGAAAGAAATGTAATAGTAGTAGGAGACTTCAACGCAACATTATCATCACTAGAAGATCCAATAAGCAGAAATCTAGCAAAGGCATAAGAACTCTAAATGAGAAACTAGAAGAACTAGAACTAATGGACTTTTACAGGGCCCTCCACCCCCATATACTTCTCGAACACACATGGAACCTTCTCTAGAATATACCTGGCTTAGGATATAAATAAAACTTGCACAAAATCACAAATATAAGGATTATTAGAAGCACCCTATTAGACCACAATGAGACAGAGATCAAGATTGACTGTAAAAAGAAACTGTGGAGAAAATACAATACCTGGAGATTAAACAACATGCTGCACAACAAAAGCTGGATCAAAGATGAAATCAACTTTTCATTGAGACTAATGATAATGATGTGACAAACTGTACAAAATTTATGGGACACAGCAAAAGCAGCAATTAGGGGGAAATCCATAGCAATAAAGGCCAATGTCAGGAAAGAGGAAATGGAAAACATCAACAGGTTAAAGGGGGACCTTAAGGATTTGGAAAAACACAGCAAAGAAACCCAACTACAGCCAGAAGACAAGAAGTAATAAAAAAACCAGAGCAGAAATAAACAACATAGAAACTGAGAAATCAAAAAAAAAAATCACTGAGACCAGGAGTAGGTTTTTTGAAAGAATAAGCAAGATAGCCAAACCGCTGGCAAGACTCACCAAGAAAAGGGGGGGACACCCAAATAAATAGGATCACAAATGAAAGAAGAGAGATTACAATAGAACCCCAACAAATCCAAGACGTCATGAGTACTTATGATGAACACATGTACTCAGTAAGGTTAGAGAACCTAGAAGAAACTGACAAATTTCTAAAAATATCATCTTCTGAGACTTGATAATGAGGATGTATAAAGCCTAAACAGGCAAATCACATGTAAGGAAATTAAAACTGTAATTAAGAATCTCCCGAAGAACAAAAGTCCAGGTCCAGATGGTTTTACAGGTGAATACTACCGAACTTTCTGAGAAGAAATACTAACATTGATACGCAGGCTTTTTCAAATTCTTTTATGAGGCTACTGCAACACTCATTCCCAAAGAAGGCAAAGACATCACCAAGAAATACAACTACTGATCAATTTCACTAATGAACATAGATGCAAAAATCCTCAACAAAATCTTAGCAAAAGGAGTTCAACAATTCGTCAAAAATTTAATACACCATGACCAAATTGGTTTCATCCCAGGGATGCAAGATGGCTCAACATATGCAAATCAATCAACATTATACACTACATAAACAACAAGGAAGACAAAAATCACATGATTATATCAATCGATGCAGAGAGGGCGTTTGACAAAATTCAACACCTATTCATGATGAAAACACTCCACAAAATAGGACTGGAAGATACCTTTCTCAAGATAGTTACAGCTATCTATATAAAGCCCACAGCCAACATTATCCTTAATGGTTAAAAACTGAAAGCATTTACATTAAGGTCAGGAACTAATTAAGGCTGTACAATGTCTCTGCTCTTATTCAACATAGTTTTGGAAGTCCCAGCAATAGCAATCCGACAAGAGAAAGGAATAAAAGGAATCCAGATAGGGAAAGAAGAAGTCAAGTTCTCTTTTTTTGCAAAGGATATGACAATATACGTAGAAAACTTAAAGAGTCTACAGTAAACTCCTAGAAATAATTAGCCAAAGTGGCTTATTACAAAATCAATACACAAAAGAGTTGCTTTCCTCTATACAAATAATGAAGTAGAGGAGAAAGATATTAAGGAGTCAATCCCATTTAAAATGGTATCCAAAAATATCAATTACCTAGAAATCAACCTTACAAGAGAAGTGACGCAGCTATACACTGCAGAAAGAAATTGAAGAGGAACTAAGGAAATGGAAGAATATTCCAAGCTCATGAGTAGGTAGAATCAACATCATCAAAATGACTATCTTACCTAAGCTTCTATATAGATTCAATGCAATCCCTATCCAAATTCAGATATCATTTTTAGTTACTTAGACTAATCAATTATAAATTTCATATGGAACTACAAAAGACTCAGATTAGCCAAATACATACTGAAAAACAAGAAGCTGGGTGGCATCTCTTAATCTAACTTGAAGCTTTTCTATAAAGTCATAGTAGTCAAAACAGCATGGTACTGAAACAAAGACAGTGTCTCAGACCATTGGGTTAGAATAGAATATCCAGGGATATACCTCTAAATAATTGGTCTACTAATATTTGACAAAGGAGCCAGATTTTGTAGTGGAATAAAGACTGTCTCTTCAACAAATGGTGTTGGAACAACTGAATAACCACCTGTAAGAATTTAAAGATTGATCCATACTTCACACCTTACACAAAAGTCACTCAAAATGAATTAAGGATTAAAGACCTTGAAATCAGACCTGAATCCATAAAGTTCATTGAAGAAAAATAGCAGAACATATATGTATATATATATATATGTTGTTATATTATATTGCTGGTGCATTTGAGGGTGAGAATGTCAGGTTACATCATCTCTGTGCCTTAGTTTTGACCTGAGCTTTTATCCCAGGCAAGACTTTTCTTGTAGGTTTTTTTGTAACAAGCAGAACCAAAACAGGTGAAGTTAAGGAAGAAAAAGAATGTATATATATATATATATATATATATATATATATATATATATATATATATATATATATATATATATATATATATAAATTGTTTTTTTCCATTTCTCATCTTTAATAAAAGATCAAGATAATTTTCAATTATATATATGTATGTATGTACGTATTTTTCTCAATCCTTTGTTTGGTATTTGAAACTGCTTAGTAGCAATTGCTAGTAGATAATTTTCTCTTGGGTTCCAAGTTCATGTTAGAATCAGGTTATAGGGATTGTTTACCTTGGAATTTTTACTTCCTTTTATGTTTTCTTCTTCTTCTTCTTCTTCTTCTT